>JAMKCH010085056.1:0-77986 GCA_023653785.1 Ophioderma brevispina
GTTTCTGGAGTTCTGTAAGGCGCTTATAATGAAGGTTGTAACTTGTGGAACGAAAGTGGGCTGAGAAGTGCTCGACCTGATTAGATTTTGGGCGTATCTCGGGGCCAAAGTACTATGGCAATGAGCTTGCTAATTGATATGCAAATAACACGTCAATGATAGGTGGAGGGGGAAAAGTATACCACACAAAGGTTATAACAGATGTAGTACCAATGGTTTTCATTGAAAGGTATCTTTTTAGTTTGGTTGTAAAATGGCAGTTCTTTTGGGTGACCAGCTGTTTAATTCTTGGAAAATGTTTGGAAAATAGGGTTTTGGCCCCTTTCTAGACGTACTGTGAGGGTCCCCAATTTAAAATGTGGTCACATGATTTTTTTTTTCAAAAATAGTGTTGCCAAATTGAATAAATTATCAATTTTTACTAAATTTAGGAATGTTCAGGGATTTTTTACATGATGAATTTTAAGATTTCTTGAGGTCATTTCAACAAAAGGTAACAATTTTTGCGAGGCTAGTGGTGGCCAAAATTAAGACGTGGACCTGTGCTAGTTTGTAATCACTTAGTGATCGAGATATCGGGGGGGGGGAACATATTTTACGCCATCGCGTAAATACGAGTTCGCCTTGTTGATACATTAATCAATGTATGTGCGTACATGCCGGGTTAGAAAAAAAAAAGGACCCTTTATGGTTTTTGTTCACGCATAATATCCAACTTTGAATACAGTTGGCCCCACGGGGAAAGACGTCACCCCGTGCCATCAAGAAAGACCAACAGTGATTTAATGCAACTTAGACTTGCTGTATTGCACTGGCAAATCATTGCCTAGTAGTAACCACAGACAACCCATGTTTCGGCTTGTAGCATCAGAACCCCTAAATCCAACACCTTACAAAGTCTCACCTGTTCCCATAAGGTTTTTAGTTGGCTGGGACCCACTACCAGACTAGTGCACACCCAAAAATTAAATAGTTTTCATGTCAAGGTGCAAACAAAAAAACAAAAAAAAAACTTTTGTTCGATTTGTACAGTGGAGTGATTTCACAGGGAAAAATTTTTATTGGGGTTTGCGTAAGGTGTAAAGCCCGCATGAAAAACAAATTGACAGGGGAGTTAACACGCAAAGTGCGGGGGTGGGGGTTTCCTAGGGACCCAAGATTTGTTTTAGTGGATTTTTACTACTTTTCCCATGACCAAAGTGACCGAGTATTTTTGGTCCCCGCCCAAACTTTGTTGGACGAAGGGGGACTAGAAATCTCTTTTGGGTTTTTTCACGGTGCGTGTGTTGTGTGTGTCCCCGCTATATCTTGGATTAAGCAAGCGTTGGTGTCACATCTTTGCAACACAGATGTATCTCAAGTACGTGTTGGCCTGGATCTGAAGTTGGGTCATGGGTCATGGGTCAAGGTACAATAATGGTCAAAAATAGGGTTAAAAGTGACTATAAAAACTTGTAAACAAGATTCTTTTTATCTAAGCAAGTATGGCCTTGTCCATCTCGCGCACCATAGAATGTCGCCTCAACGTAGGCCGGCGGATTGAGTTCGGAGAAGAGATGGATCATTGTGGAGGTGTCAAGGTCAAAATTATGGTCAAAATGGGTCCAAAATTTGGTCAAAAATGGGATTAATTCTATAAGCCTTGGCAATTGCGGCAGGATGATGAAAACTTGGTGGTGTGGTCAACATCAGTGTGCCCAAATTTGAAGGTGATTTCAAGGTTATGCGGGTCATTCAAGGTCAAATGGGTTATAAAATTGCTATAAACCCTCGTCAAATGTGGTAGGATGATGAAACTTGTGGGTTGTATCAGGCATTCACTGCCAAAATATTTGGTAATTTCAAGGTCCTGTGGGGGGGTCATTCAAGTTCAAACCACTAAGTAGGTGGTTAGGATGTGATACTTGGTGGGTGTTGGGCAGCATTCAGTGCCAAAAAAATTTGAAGGTCATTTCAAGGTCATGTGGGGTCGCCAAGGTCAAATCCATACACCTGGTAGTATGGTCATGAAAACTGATGGGTGTAGGAAGTATTCATTTGCTGAAAATTTTTAAGGTCATTTAAAGGTCGTAGGGTTATTCAAGGTCAACTAACTCAACGTGTGGTAGGTCATGAAACGTTGTGGATTGTGGTCAACATTTCTAAACCGAAAAAATTGTGAAGGTCATTTCAAGGTCAAGGTAGGGTCTCTAAGGTCAAATAACTACAAGTAGTTGTATATGTTCAATGTAGTCACATTTGATACCGTCATGGGCTGGTTTCTTGCCAATGCTATGCAGCAGCCTTCAGGGTTTGAGAACCACTTAATTATTTCCATCACAATTCTCCCTGTGATCTTAAAATTATATTTCCATCCATTTTTTGTAATTGAATCAACACCGGGCAACTACCTGCCCTATCTATACAGCATCTAAGCATCTTTTGATTGGTTACGAGAAAGGTAAGATAACGGCAATTGGCAAATCAAGGGTACTCTAGGAATGTTGTAGGTGTGTCCTGTAATGAGGCCAAATCAGACAGACTGTATTTATACTCGATTCGCGTGATATTAGGGCAACCTGCTACTTTTTTACGGGTGAGATCTATCTATGAGGGACGCACAGCACATTAAACTTTTGCAGCAATATAGTCCGTGCGCTCTTAATACTATGTGCTCTACGGGTTTTAATCCAATGCGGCAGTGGTCAAAACATAGAGGGCACTGGTAAAGTAACGTACGTTAAAAATGTGAAAACTATCTGCATAAGGGCAGGTCTGCCCTATTGAATTCTGAATATAGTTAACAATGGTTTTTGCGCTTGTCCAACACAGGTGAATGGGGCCCTGTCAACTTTAATAGTTACTTTACTGATACAAACTAATACAATAGTCAGAATACCCACTAATAGATTAGATCAAACGTTAGTTCTGTTCTACAGTTGGAAGCACGTAAATATTTGGATATGAAAAGCTTGGCATTGACACATAAAAACGCAAAAAACAGCATCGCACCAAATGTAAATTTAAACTTCTGTATTCTAAAGAATCGGGAATTCTTTGTCAGGTACATTTAGGAAACAGTGTGTAGACGGGCCATACAGTCTAAACAGGGGTTTTTTTTGAGTCTTCTGCCTGTGAATCGAGTCGGCGAGGTGGAACTGTCGCTTACGCATCGATGGCAGGGGCCGTGTGTAATGCTAAGTAGGACTACAGAATCTTTAGGCTCCACGAGGATACAATTGAAGTGGTTAAAAGATACTTAAACACCGTTTTACAGCCGGAAGTAATGGTGAATGATTATAAATCGAATGTATTAAAACTGTACAATTCAATTCAGAAAAGTACAGTCAAAAATTAAGTTTTTTTAATTGGCCATGTTCCTTTCAAGGCACTTTTTATTGTTAGTCAGCGAAGCGACTTCTTGGATAGATTAAAATGCTGCTTCCCTATTTCACCTAATGGATATGACCCAAAACTTTTCCCCAGCTCCTATATCAGCGCGAATCGAGTATAGGTGGTATTGCCCAGGGGGTAAAAAAAACTACATTCTGTGATTTAAGTATTTTTTAAGTTTATACATTGCATCTACAGTTGATATTTCAGATTAAAAACTTATTTCTAAAATTTCAGTCGATGATACTGATATAGTGCATTTTTGTGTTATAAGCAAATGTTTGTATTGCTGTATTATTATTAGTTGCAGAGAAGATCAGATCTGCATTTGCTTAGATTTGGTTTAGATAAAGAATGATATAATCAAATTTGATTAAATTAAGAGACTACTCAGTACTCAAACTTATCATATTACAAATGAAAGTTGAGTGGGGCACACTGGATGAATAAAGGCTATGATCCAGATCTGCTATACAAGTCCAGTAATTTGCAACTGCAAACAGCATTGATTCATTATGGTACAGTGGTGTCTATGAATAGCATGCAGTTCTATATAAGATAGTGCTTTCATCTCTTGATCAAAACTAATTGATAATTCTATGATGGGAAAATTGCTGGCTTCACATTTTGGTGTATGTTTGATATGTTTGAAACACCGAGGAGCATAAAAAAGACGGCAAAACAGAAGTTGTTCCTTTCAAGATTCATGGTAGTTCATAGAATTTATTAAAAACCCAGAGACGTGCATTCCGAGATACTTTGTATTTGACCCCACTGAACTACATTATTCATATGAGATGAGATCTTCAGTTCTTTACCAAAAGATTTCTACTAAACGCAGAATGTTGCATATTGAAAGCATGTGGGGTCCAATGGAAAAGCGCAAGACTCGTAACCATTAGACCCTTAAAATTGTGAGTTCGAGCCCCACCGTGGCCAACATGTTTGTCATTGGGCAAGATACTTAGTCTCAATTGCCTCGTCAACCCAAGCGACAGTTGGGGAGCTGTTACGGGTGATATTATTACAATCTAAGTGCAGATAGGAATGTGCTCTTAGCCAGCTGCCACCTAGATGACATGAAATGATTTCCTGATGGCAACGTAATAATAATTGGCAATCGCGCCGTGAGCGTCCTATAGGGCGCGTTAAATGGACATTATTATTTTTATTATTTAGTCAAATTTTAAAGAAATTAAGATCCTTGGCAATTAACCAGTGTAATGGCACAGCTTTGTTTTGAGACAATATCTCTAACATCAGGTTGATCTTCCAAATCATTATCTTATTTATCTTTTCTTCAGACCGAAGGCAATGACACAGACGACCCCGATGAGCTAATGGAGCTGGAGGAGCCCGACTTCCCTGTGGACGTGCTGAATCGTATGGATGATATGATCAACAAACCACGCTGGGTTGTTCCTGTGCTCCCCAAAGGGGAACTGGAAGTCTTGCTGGAGGAATCTATCAAACTCTGCAAGAAAGGTAAGCCCATGATTTTTCTCTTTCCCTCTCCTCAGAAGTTAATCTGTTTCTCCCTCCCCATCATACATGTATAATTGCCTTCATTTCAAAATGTTCACCCTGTCCTGGATAAAAGAGAAATCAGTAAGGATATGTGTACGCTTGAATGCAAACACAAAAATGCATCTGAAATTTTATTTCCTAGGCAATTTTGATTTATCCAGTAACTATTACACTGGGTCATGAACATCTGTATTGTTCACAATTTAGAACTACTGCTTGATGCCAAAAATCTGTTACTTATCAGCCTTTATAATTTCTCAGATATTGCTAACCTTATAATTCTCTGCAAGTCTAAATAGAGTAGACTTGCTAAAAAAGTGGAAAAAATATATAAAAACAGGAAGAGGAACATGGGAAATCAGATTTCCTTCAAGAGGATGCATTGAAGAAGGTTGCATAAATAAGACGTGTGAGGTTTGTTCTCTAATAAAAAGGCCCTTGTTAATGCATGCACGTCAAGGGAATTTAACAAACTCCTGAAAATGTTTCCAGAAATAGGTATGATAAGCAGCTATTGACAACTGCAAAATTACTGACATGTCAATGAAGGTGAAATTTTGTCAGATTCCTGTAAAGTGTAGGGTTCACCAGAAAATTTTCATGTGGGGTTTGGTAAGGGGTAATGCCGCATGAAAAATTGACAGGGCGTTAACACTCAAGTGACGGGGGTGGGGGTTCCAGGGACCCAAGATTGGTTTTTCGGTGATTTTTATACTTTTCCCATGACATAAAGTGACCGGTATTTTTGGTCCCCCCGCCAACTTCTGTTGGCGAAGGGGGGGGACTAGAAATGCTCTTTGTCCGTGTGCGTGTGTGTGTGTGTCACACGCGAATCTTTGGATCTAAGGCAAGCGGGGGTTTTTGTCAATCTTGCAAACACAGATGTATCTCAATAAGTGTTGGCCGGATCTGAAGGGGGTCATGTGTCCTGGGTCAAAAGGTCAAATAGGTCAAAATAGGGTTAAATGCTATAAACCTGGTAAACACGAAATCTTTTTATCTAAGCAAGTATGGTTGCCCATCTTCGCACCATTAGAAGTCGCTCAAGTAAGGCGGCGAGAGTTCAGGAGATGGATCAGTGGCATGGGTCAAAGGTCAAATATGGTCAAAATAGGTCAAATTTGGTCAAAAATGAGGATGATTAAATTGCTATAAGCCTTGGCACTTGCGGCAGGATGATGAAACTTGGTGGGTGTGTCAACATTCAGTGCTGACAATTTGAAGGTTAGTTCAAGGTTATGCCGGGGTCATTCAAAGGTCAAATGGGATAAAATTGCTATAACATCGTCAAATGTGGTTAGGATAGGAAACTTGGTGGGTGTATCAGCATCATGCCAAAACAAAATATTTGGTAATGTCAAGGTCATGTGGGGGCATTCAAGGTCAAAACCACTAAAGTAGGTGGTAGTAGGATGATGTTACTTGGTGGGTGTGGTCAGCATTCAAGTGCCAAAAAAATTTGAGGTCATTTCAAGGTCATGTGGGGGGCATCCAAGGTCAAAACACATACAAATGGTAGTATGGTCATGATAACTGATGGGTGTAGTAAGTATTCATGCTGAAATTTTTAGGTCATGTTCAAGGTCATGTGGGTTTATTCAAGGTCAAATAACTAAACATGTGGTAGGTCATAAACTTTTTGGATGTGGTCAACATTTCTAAAACCGAAATTGGGAAGGTCATTTCAAGGTCAAGTAGGGTCCTCTAAGGTCAAATAACTACAAGTAGTGGTATATTCAATGAGGTACAACCATTTGATACCGTTTTTTTCAATGGGCTGTGTCTTGCAACTGCGATTGCAGCAGCCTCAGTGGTTTGAGAACCACTTATTTCCTCACAATTCTCCATGGGATCTTAAAATTATATTTCCTCCTATTTTTGTTGTAATTGAACTCAACACCCGGGCAACTACCTGCCTATCTATTATCATCTAAGCACCATTTTGATTGGTTACTGAAAGTAATATCACGAATTGGCAAATCACGGGTACTCTATGAATGGTGATCGTTGGTCCTGTAATGAGCCAAGCAGACAGGCTGTTATTTATACCGATTTCGCGCGTGATATAGGGACAACCTGTACTTTTTTAAGGGTGAGTGAGATCATCTTATGAGGGGCGCACAGCAATTAAACTTTGCAGCACTCCTAGTCCGTGCGCTCTTAATACTGGGTGCTCTACGGTCAATACCTTGTGCAGTAGTCAGAACATAGAAGGTCACTGGTAAATGTAACGTACGTGAAAATGTGAAAAACTATCTGCATAAGGCAGGTGCCCTATTGAATTTGAATATAGTAACAATGGTTTTTGCGCTGTACACACACAGGTGATATTGGGGCCTCAGTCATTACTTTCATAAGTTACTTTGACTGATACGGACTAATACAATATCAATACCCACTCATCGCTTAGATCAAACGTAGTTCTTAATAGTGAAGCACCGTAAATATTTGGATATGAAAAGCTTGGCCTTGACACAATAAAACGGGCAAAAACACAGAATCGCAACAACTAAAATTAAACTTCTTATTCTTTTTTTTTTTTCTTTAAAGAATGCGGGGAATGGGAATGGGAATTTAACCTTTGTCAGTGGACATTTCGAAACAGTGTAGACGGGGCACTACAGAAAAATACCGTGGGTAATGAGTAGGCCTACAGTTCTTTAGGCTCCACGAGGATTACAATGAAGATGTGTAAAGAATACTTAAACACCGTTTTTACAGCGCAGAGTAATGGGGAATGATTTATAAATCGATTGTATTAAAACTGTACAAAGTTCATTTCAGAAAAAGTACAAGTCAAAAAAATTAAGTTTTACTTGGCCATTTCTTTCAAGGCACTTTATATTGTTAGGCAGCGAAGCGACTTTTTGGCTAGATTAAAAGGCTGCTTCCCTATTTCACCTAATGGGATATGACCCAAAAACTTTTCCCCGCTCCTATCAGCGCAGATGAATCGAGTATAGGTGGTATTGCCCAGGGGGGTAAAAAACAACTACATTCTGTGATTTAAGTTATTTTGAGTTTATACATTGCATTACAGTTGATATTCAGATTAAAAACTTATGTTCTAAAATTTCAGTCGATGATACTGTATAGTGCATTTTGTGTTATAAGCAATGTTTGTATTGCTGTATTATTATTAGTTGCAGAGAAGATCAGTCTGCATTTGCTTAGATTTGTTTAGATAAAGAAATGATATAATCAAATTGATTAAATTAAGAGACTACTCAGTACTCAAACTTATCAAGACAAATGAAAGGTGAGTGGGCAAACTGGATGATAAAAGCATGATCCAGATCTGCATCAAGTCCAGTAATTTGCAACTGCAAACAGCATTGATCATTATGGTACAGTGGTGTCTATGAATAGCAATGCAAGTTCTAATTAAGATAGTGGCTTTTCATCTTGATCCCAAAACTAAATGAGAATTCTATGATGGGAAAAATTGCTGGCTGACATTTGGTGGTAGTTTGATATGTTTGAAACACCGAGGAGCATAAAAAAGACGGCAAAAACAGAATTGTTCCTTCAAGATTCATGTAGTTCATGCGATTTATTAAAAAACCAGAGAAGGCATTCCGAGATACTTTGTATTTGACACCACTGACTACATTATTTCATATGAGAGAGATCTTCAGTTCTTTACCAAAAGATTTCTACTTAAATGCAGAATGTTGCAATTGAAAGCATGTGGGGGCCAATGGAAAAGCGCAAGACTCGTAACCATAGACCCTTAAAATCGTGAGTTCGAGCCCCACCGTGGCCAACATGTTTTCATGGGACAAGATCTTAGTCTCAATTGCCTCGTCAACCAAGCGACAGTTGGGGGGAGCTGTTCGGGTGTGATATTATTACATCTAAGTGCAGCATAGGAATGTTGCTCTGAGCAGCTGCCACCTAGAGACATGAAATGATTTCCTGATGGCAAACCGTTAATAAGAATTGGGCAATCGCGCAGTGGATGAGCGTCTTAGGGCGCGGTTAAATGGACATATTCTTTTTATTAGTTTAGTCAAATTTTAAAGAAGAAATTAAGTTATCCTGGGCAAACTTAACCAGTGTAATGGCACAGCTTTGTTTTGAGACAAATCTCTACCACATCAGGTTGATCTTCCAAAATCATTATCATCTTATTTATCTTCTCTTCAGACCGAAGGCAATGACACGGACGGACCCCGATGAGCTAAGGAGCTGGAGGGAAGCCGGCACTTCCCTGGGACGTGGTGAATCGTAGGATTGATATGATCAACAAAACAACGAGGGGTTGTTCCTGTGCCCCCAAAGGGGAACCTGGACAGTCTTGCTGGAGGATCTATCACAAACTCTGCAAGAAAGGTAAGCCCATGATTTTTCTCTTTCCACTTCTCGAAGTTAATCTGTTTCTCCCTCCCCAATCATACTGTATAATTGCCTTTCATTCAAAATGTTCACCTCTGTCCCTGGATAAAAGAGAAATCAGTAAGGATATGTGTACGCTGAATGCAAACACAAAATGCATCTGAATTTATTTCTTAGGCAATTTTGATTTATCCAGTAACTATTACACTGGGTCATGAACATCTGTATGTTCACAATTTAGAACTTCTGCTTGAGGCCAAAAATCTTGTACTTATCAGCCCTTATAATGTTATCGATATTGCTACCTTATAATATCTGCCAAGTCTAAATAGAGTAGACTTGCTAAAAAAGTGGGAAAAAATATTAAAAACAGAGAGGAACAGGGAAATCGATTCTTCAAGAGGATGATTGAAGAGGTTGCATAAATAAAGACATGTGTGAGGTTTGTTCTCTAATAAAAAGGCCCTTGTTAATGCATGCACGTCAAGGAATTTAACAAACTTCCTGAAAATGTTTCAAGGAAAATAGGATGATAAGCAGCTATTGACAACTGCAAAATTAGACATGCAATGAAGGTGGGAAAAATGTCAGGATAACTAAGGGCAGTGTCAACCTGGTGCTTGGGTTTGACACGAATTTATGATTTTGGACACAATTTTAAACATCAAACGGTGTTTTCATAGTTCACCAAAAAAAAAAGGGTTATCCAATGCAGACAACTCTGAGCTGTATTTTTTGCCGATTTTTAAACCAGCTATCGACCAATTTTAAAGTCACAAAAAACTGCATGGGTTTTAAACGGCGGGAATTTAAGCCAACATTTCACGCCGTCAGGCGCAAGGCGCACCATCGCGTCGCGCGATGAATTTTTGCTGCGTAATGAAGCGTACGCGTTGTTTTCAATGTACTTTGCGCGAACGCATCTGGAAAAAAACGAAATATATTGAATGAAACAAAGCGCTAATTTAGACCGAGAATTTCAATTTCGTCTAATTTCCGGAGTTGTTAGAGACCAAAATATGTTTATCAATAGTGCCATAAAGATTGCTTTTCATCACTTGCACAACATATTCAATTTTCAAGTTCAAAGATAGTTATTTGAGAAGAGACAGCTTTGTGAAATGGTGACAAGTCACTTTTTTAATAAAACACGGATTTTCTCAATGTTCAATTTCGACAAAATTTGGCCAACACTTTCAGACAAGATAACTCAAAAATACCGAAGTGAAAGGTAAGGTTTAACTTTCGTTACGATAGCAATAGGTCTTCTCTAGGGGACGGTTTTCTTCAATTTTCATTTCGATTTATCACTAAAGATCTCTCAATATATACTCAAATTTTGGAAAAAGAAAAGTAAAAATCACAACTTTTTGACATTTTTCTTATATTTCGAAAAGGAGAAGCTCTATTTAAAAAAATGAAAAACCGTCCCTAGACAATTTGTCTTGTTTCTAAAAACTAAATAGAAATATGAAAATTATTAATTGTTTTTTATGCGTCTGAACATTTGGCAAAATCGTATTTTTGTTTTTTTTAGTTTATTTTCCTCAAAATACAGAAAGTTTTTCATTAAATCTGATGCCATCATCGGGTTCATCGTCCAATTTTCTTCTAGAAATGTATATACTTTCACAATAATCAAATCTTTGCAAAAGTTACAAACCAAAAATAGAACTCGGAACTCAAGGTTCACACTGACTAAGATAGGCCAACAAAAAGATATATGCTGTAACCAAACCAACTTCTAAATTTTGTAAGGGCTGTGGCAACAAGTCATGTGTATTTACAAAAAAAACATAACACCAAAATGATTGTCTTTTTTGCTTTTTTTAAAGGTGAACAAGAAATTTTTGAAGGCAACCAAATGTGGTCATATAGTAATTTCATTAAAGACTGGGAACACTCAATAGATTTCTTACCTTTTATTAAGCTACAGAAATGCCTTAAAAGAGAGAAAAATGATTTATTTGCTTATAGTTACAATTATAAAACATAGGCCGATTTCGTATTTGATCCTATTCGGAAAATTAGAAATTTCAAAAATGTGGTACCAAAGAAAACTTTATCGCTTCTTTCAGATGGGGTTATTTTATGGAAAGCTTTAAATATGGACAAAAATCAGTTATTTTCGATTTTTTGAGGGACACCTGACCCTGATATGCGAAACTCTTGTTGCACCTTTAAATTGCAAGAGAAAAAAACTCCCAAATGTGTAATTATTGCAGGGCTCGATTTAGCACTGGCCGCGGGCCCGCGGCCAGTGAAATTCATGTCGGAGGCCAGTAAGACTTCAGTGAGCTGGACCGTCGGCCAGTTGAAATTGTCGAAATAGGTTTGTTAGGTGTTGTCATAAATTCCACTTTTACCTCTATTGAATTATCCTCAAAATTGCTTCAGAAGTTTATTTCAAATATTTTCAGGCATTTCGGCTTTTCAAAGATAATCAGTCACTAATTCAGTGCTGACTCCCCACGGCACAACTTTTCTAATAAAGATGCGGGGTTTGCTCCCTCGGTAAATCATCGCGTGTTATGTGCATAGGAGCGAGGGCCTGTAGGTCCCTGGTACCGTGCATGAGTGTTATTTCACGAAAAAGTATGCACTCACAGACGATATAATTTCATAACAGCGCAACATTATAACGCTGCTTCACAGCATTTTAACTACAGAATTCAGCAGAGAAATGTTAAACAATACCAGTGGACAGGCCCCCCCCTTACAAGAAACAGAATTAGAAAGGACGTTCTTAATAATAAAAGATGCAAAAAAGAGGGAACTATGAAAACACCGAGGGTTCTCAGGCATCTACCAAAGTGACAACTGAAGTCTGAGCAAATAATTATGTTTTGTAGGAAACATGCATGGGAGTAATTTTGTCCACATTTATTAATCAATTATAATTTGTACTGTGTACATACAGATATAGGTGATGGCAAAACAAATTGAGTGTAAAGTAAATGCATAAGAGTTAGACAATAAGGCCCAGGGGGGGAGGAGGGGTTCGGGGCTCTGATCTGAAATGGCGGTTAATGGTATATGCGTAGTTCCAAGAATCCAAGTTGCCGCTCTTTTGCAGTTCTTAGACCCCTACCTTTGCCACCAAAATCACCAGATTTTAGCTCCATGGGCGCGAAATTTACCAGTTTTCATATCTCCACAACCTCTAAATTTGCCCAGATATAGAAAGGAGATCCCGGTCTGGCCGCCATTGTCTGTCCTGCATGGACGCGGTATTGGGGGTATTCGTAAATGTTCGCAAATGCATTTACGCGTCTCGGAATCTTTCGTTAGCGTATGCGTTGGCGGCGTACGTCCGGTTACTTGCAAACGAGTGTCTGTGGTACGCACTCACATACATTCGTTACATTATTTTTCTCGTTTCATGATGCTGGTGCCTTTGTATTTTGCATGTCGACAAAACCGCATCGATGTTTATTTTTAATGCGGTATTCTATAGCCTTTTTTTACTATGTGACAATAAATTTCAGGGTAATTACACTGTAGGTCTACAGTTTAAGAGGAATTGAGTTTCTTTCAAAAATAAAGCCTCATGATAAAAAACTTTATGAAAGTAAGGTGAACTTTGCTGAATGTACTATATTATTTCAAGAATCACATAAAAGCTTTTAAAGCCCGTGACCACTTCCCCATAATCAAGACAAAACGATTTTGTCAACAGCGTTTTAAACTCTATAAAAAACAAAAAAATGGATGGATTACGGAAATACCCGTAAATTTCCCGTTTTTACGGAGAGGATAGGAGGAGTAGATAACTGGTTTATAGTCAGCCATTTATTTTCAAAATTTATGTGTCCGATTTTGCTATTAATGGGAGAGTGTGATAGCATCCAGTAATATATTGCTGTTTACGTGAAAAACAGACACGGACTTTCACAAAAATAACACAAGACGGGTCGGCTTACGGCCGTAAATCTAATACACATATTGTACCTAAATTTTAAGGCAGTAGTTACACCATTGTGATTTTCAAATGCGGTACGTCCTTTACAGTGGCTCGCTGGGGGAAATTGTTTAAGGGCCTTTCGTATTAAAAAGGAATTATTATTTGGAAAAATCCTCCAAAAAGCTCTGTGGCAAAGTGCGGCTATAATATATACAATTAATCTTTTAGAATTATCATGTTCATTTATTAAAGGGGGGTTGACCCGATCGACAACACATCGCCCCCCCCCCACACACACACTACTTCTATCAAAATGAGATTTTTGTTATCAGAAGAAATTTCAAATTTCTCTCGTGATCCCAATGAATTTTAAGGCTTTGAATGTTACTTTTGAAAGTGTGAACAAAAACGTCTTCAAGTGTGGGGACCCACATTTTAAAAACACACAATGGCACTTAATTCAAATTTTTGCTACCTACTATTCAAACCAAAATAGGAACTGATTTTCGCCCAGTATTTATGGTCTCGTTTGAGTTTAAAATATTGGGCTCGAGTACGTCTCACCCAATATTTTTGTAACTCAGTACACAAACTAATAAATGGGCTCAATCAATCCAATTTTACACCCAATTGTAATCATTGGTTTGTGGTGACATGTGAGGGAGAAAAATTTTTTCATCATAGTGTTTTTTAATGATTCCCATCATACACACAATATAGGGGAGTTAACAATTACAATGAGGGAGGAAATGATTATGGCCCACCCACAACCACGCCCACTCTAGCCATAACAATGTGATTGGAAGACGGAATTTTAACACCGCGAGCACCTTTACGATCTTTGTTGCCATGCAAATCTGTACGAAACCACTGCGGTTGCGTTAGCTAAGATGCTTCACGGTAATAAGCACCGGACTGCGTTTTTGTTTGTGTTTTTCCTTTTGTGGTGGTGTGTGTGCTCGGTTATAAACCACCGAATATTCGATTTTTTGAGGGGGGACACCTGTATGAGAAATCTTACTTGTTGAACTTTAAATGCAAGAGAAACAACTCCCAAATGTGTAATATCTGCAGGGCTGATTTAGCACTGGGCCAGCTGGCCCGCGGCCAGTGAAATTCATGTTCGGCGCCAGTAAGAATTCAGCTGAGCTGCCCGTCGGGCCAGTTGAAATTTTCAGAAATGTAGGGTTGGTAGGTCTTGTATTAATCTTCCAATTTTACATCTATTTGAATATCCTCAAAATTGCATCAAGAAGTTTATTTAAGATTGTCATGCATTTTCGCGTTTTAAAGATCATCAGTCACTAATTTAGTGCTGACTCCCACTGGCACAACTTTTCTAATACAGATGAGTGTGTTTGTCCCTCTGTAAATCATAGCGTGGTATGTGCATAGGAGCGAGGGCCAGTAATAGGTCCCTTGCTACGTGCATGAGTGCTATTCACGAAAAGTATGATTTCACATTACGATATAATTTAATAACAGCGCACATATCACGTTGCTTGGCGGCATTTTAACTGCAGAAATTCAGCAGAAATGGTTTAAACAATTACAGTGGAACAGGCCTACAAGGAAAAACAGAATAGGAAAGACGTTCTTAATAATAAAAAGATGCAAAAGAGGACTGAAAAGACCCGAGGTTCTCAGGCTATCTCCCAAAGTGACAACTGACGTCGAGCAAAAATTCTGTTTTGTAGAACATGCATGGGAGTAATTTTTGTCCCATTTATGATTCAATTATAATTTGTTACTGTGTACTACAGATATAGGTTGATGGAAAACAAATTGAGTGTAAAGTAAATGCAAAAGAGTTAGACAATAAGGCCCCAGGGGAGGAGGGGTTCGGGGCTCTGATCTGAAAAGGGCGTTATGGTATCTTGCCGTCGTTCAAGACTCCCAGTTTGCGCCTCCTTTGCAGTTTCTTTACACTCCCTAACTTTGCCACAAAACTCACAGATTTTAGCCAATGGGGGAAATTACCATTCATCATCTCCACACCTCTAATTTGCACCACAGATAGAGAAAAGGAGAGATCCGGTATGGCCGCCATTGTTTGTCGGCATGGTCGCGCTATTGGGGGTATTCGGAAATGTTCGCAAATGCATTTTGCGCGTCTCGGAATCTTTCTTTAGCGTTGCGTTGGCAACGTCTTCAGCGTTTAACTTGCAAACGCGTGTCTGTGGTACGCACTAGCATACATTCGTTAAATTTTTTCTCCGTTTCATGATGCTGGTGCTTGTAGTTTGCAGGTCGACAAAGACAGCATCGATGGTTATTTTTTAATACGGTATATATGCCTTTTTATACTATGTGACAATAAATTTCAGGTTAATTAAACACTGTAGGTATACCGTTTAGGGAATGCGTTTCTTTTCAAATAATAAGCCTCATTGATAAAAACATTTATTGAAGTAAGGTGAACTTTGTGAATGTACTAATATTATTTCAAATCCATAAAAGCTTTTAAAGCCCGTGGACACTTCACCAAATCAAGACAAAACGATTTTGCCAAACAGCGTTTTAAATCTATAAAAAAACAAAAAAATGGCGGAATACGGAAATACCCGTAAAATTTCCGTTTTTACGGAGAAGTAGATAACTGGTTAATATAGTCAAGACATTTATTTTCAAATTTATGTGTCCGATTTGTCATTAAACGGGAGTGTATAGGCATCCAGTAATAATTGCTGTTCTACGTGAAAACAGACAATGCTTTCACAAAAATTAACACAAGAACGGGTCGGCTCAGTAATATAAATACACAATATTTACATAAATTTTAAGGCATTGTATACACCATTTTGTGAATTATCAAAATGCGGTACGTCCTTTACAGTGTTGCTTTGCTGGGGAAATTGGTAAGGGGCCTATCTGTATTAAGATATTATTTTGGAAAAATCCTCCAAAAAGCTCTGTGGCAAAGTGGACTATAATATATACACATTAATCTTTTAGAATTATCATGTTTCATTTATTAAAGGTGGGTGACCCGATCGACAACATCGCCCCCCCCCACACCACACTTACTCTATCAAAATTGAGATTTTGTTATCAGAAGAAATTTCAATTTCTCTCGTGATCCCAATGAAATTTAAGGCTTTGAAATGTTTACTTTTGAACGTGTGAACAAAAACGTCTTCAAATGTGGTCGACCACATTAAAAAACACACACTGGCCAATTTAATTCACATTTTTGCTACCTACTATTCAAACCAAAATCGGATGATTTTCGCCCAGTATTATTGGTCTCGTTTTGAGTTTTAAATATTGGGCTCGACTATACGTCTCACCCAATATTTTGTAACTCATACACAACTAATAATATGGGGCTCAATCAATCCAATTTTACACCCAAATTGTAATCATTTTGTTTTTGGTGACATGTGAGGGAGAAACATTTTTTTCATCATAATTGTTTTTTAATGATTCCCATCATACACACAATATATGGGGATAACAATTACAATGAGGGAAATTATTTATGGCCCACAACCACGCCCACTCTAGCCATAACAAATGTGATCGGAAGACGGAATTTTAACACCGCGAGCACCTTTCGATCTTTGTGCCATGCAAAATCTTTACGCAACCACTGCGGTTGCGTTAGCTAAGATGCTTCACGGTAATACGCACAGGACTGCTTCCGTTCCTTTTCGCGTGTTCTCGGTAAAAACACGAATACCCCCAATAGCGCGTATTTGTGGTGACAAAGATTTTGGTACAGGCCGGTATAGCAGACCGGATATCCTTTTCTACGATCTTGTGAATTTGGACCTAAAATGCAGTTCCCAAGGCCATATATTGGGAAAGAAATCAGTTCCGAAGACCAAATTTATTTTAAAAATCTGTTCTCAAGGGGGGGGGCGGCACTCCCATCTTGGAAGCCACTCGTATGTAAGGTGTTAAGACCCTCTTTTTCAGCATCGCACCCAAAGACCCAATATATTTTTTTAAATTTCACCCAAAGACCCCATATTTTGTGAAAACTTTACCACTGTCACCCAAAGAACCCTATTTTGGGGGACATTTTGAAAATGTCCACCCCAAAAGACCTATTTTAGAAATTTTGCAAAAAATATCACCAAAGACTCCATTTTTTCCCTCAAAACTTCTGCAAATTTGTGACTCGGAAAGACCTATTTTGGGGCAATTGCTGTTTCCTCACACAAAGGGCCTATTGTATTTTTGACACTTTGACCAATTATCAAAGTTCATGACCTAGGGGAAAATGGTTAGGGATAGTGAAATAACTGCAGGGCCAGTAAGTATCTTAATTCACTGGCCCAACGGGCCAGTACAGAAAAAAAATTAAATCCACCCCTGATTATCTGCCATCCAGTCCATACATCAGCCAACTAGTTTTATGTCCTACGAGGCATGGTTACTACAACAGTCAAACACCATACATTTGTGAACCATCAACAAAATTGAAGACTGATAGTTTTAAATGCATCTTTAAGTTCTCAGTTTTAATACCATGAAATTTAGGTATAGAGCAGGCCCGATGAATCGTCCCATGTAATTGGCTAATCGGTAACCAGCATGATAAATGATTGTGTACCATTTAGACAAATCAACTCTCTACCAGCACCCACTTGTGGAAACTTAAATATCACTTTGACAATGGCACAAAAGGACAATATTTGACATTGGGTCAGCCAAAATAAAAAGGAATTCTAATAAGATTACTTTTCACGTTTCTCTATCTAGATGCATATGTTATCATGCAGACACCAAATCACTCTAAAAATGAGAGATAAATATTGAGACCACTATGTAGACTAAGACGTTGACAACAGCAGTCCATATGTAATTACTCTTCAAATACTCCCACTTTTTGACAGTTAAACAGTAATTCCATATTTTCATCATTATTTGTTCATGCGAAGGTAACTTGAAGCTCTACCAATTTGATTTGACGCAGTTGTTACATTTTAGGTAGTTTCTTTGCTAGTTTCAGTTGTAAGATTGAAAAAGTCAAAGAAATGGAAATGGTAGCAAATCTGTGGGACTAGTTTTGCCTGTGAATCTGACTGGAATAGGCAGGAAATCCACCAACTTTCGAATGTGCAACATTGTCATAATTTTCTTTCAAGTAGCAATTTTTCTTTGCTTGGTTTACAGGATAAGTGACACTACCCATATCACATTAAACGTGATTAAACCACTGTTTTTTTTGTTTAACCCTAACCAGGGACCGGTCGTTTTGCCGGCCGACGGCCCACATGCAAGCAAAAGCAAATATATTTTATTTTTAACGGGGGCCCAGATGCAACGAGAAGCCAAAGCTTGCGTTTCATTGCATCCGGCCGTTTTTCCCGGCACAGGAATTAGTAGCGTAAAGTCAATAAACGGCCCAGATGCTACGAAACACATCGCGCATTTCGGAGAACAGGGCCCCCGATGCAACGAGCAACATCGCGCCATTTTCCCGGAAGACGGCCCAAATGCAACGAAACACATAGCGCCATTACCGGAAGACGGCCCAGGTGGCAACGAAAAAAACATGCGTGAAAATGCAATACAACAGGGTAAATAACATAAATAAATAATAAATAATAACTAAATACACACTGATCTGCATGAAATTTGTAGCTTATAGTTCGCCAGTCGTGAGTGGCGCAATTACGCTACATCATAGTAGTTGGTGGCTCTATTATGCTACGTCATGCTACGGTCTTACGTCATGAATAAGTTTATGCATAATTAAACCCAAAGCTATCGGAAAATGGTGGCGCCATTGAAATCGAAATTGTCTATGGAATTTGTACAGTGTCACCAGCCCTGATGAAAAACATTCCGCCTTCTGCGGGCAAGCGGCCCCAAATGACAGCGAAAACATCGCATCCATTCCAGTCAATAACGGCCGAGGATGCATTCAAACGCATCGCGTCATTCTCCGGAAGAAGGCCCAGATGCAACGAAAACGCATAGCGTCATTTTCCGGGAGACGGCCCGATGCAACGAAACGCATCGCGTCATTCTCGGGAAGACGTCCAGATGCACCCCCAATGAAACGCAATGAGAGTCATTTGCGCGACCAAAAATAGTTGTTGGAGGCCCAGATGCAACGAAACGCATTTTCAGACCGGTACCACGTTTTCGTTGCTTTGAAGCCTTCGGCCGTGTTAGGGTTAAATAAAGAGTTTTTGCCATACCTAACAGGTGTCATGTAAAAAACCCTATAATTTAAGTAGAATTTTAAATAAAATACTATTTTAAAAAACTAAAATAATGGGTACAATGCTCTCACAAACCTAGAAATGTCATAAGCAGGCCCGACCAGGGTATGTGTGTGGTGGGGGGGGGGGGGGGAGGGGAGGGGGTACCCCCTCACCCCTTTGGGTTTGGGGTGATGGGTCAGTAGCTAGTTATCTCAGGAAAATAGTGTGCCCATTTTTCCGTCTAAAAATGTAGTATTTGAATATTGGGTACATAGCCTGATACAAGAGAAGATAGTAAGTAGCTTCCACAATGCATTGCTTCCATTGGAATTTTTGTACAGGTTGTCATGTGAATAGTTAGAGATGAACCAAATCTTTAAAATGAATTTTGTGATCAGTACTGTCAATTTCGCCATGTTACATCATAACGATTCACATTTAAATACCTGTATAAAAAAATTACCATTGGCCAAGCATTGTGGGAAGCTATTTAAATCTTCTCTTGCCTGCTACAGTTATAAATGCATGATTAGGGACATAGCCTGATAGTTGTATGAATGTTGAATACAGAATGTCTTGAATATTTAACACCACATTATTTATTGTCTTCTATCCATAAATAGGTGTGGATGTTGGAGTGAGCCATGGCCGCGTTCTTGCATGCAGTTACCAAATCTTTGCCAAAGACTTTTCCAGGACGAGCTGTTAGTGGCTGGAAATTTGAAATTCATGGAGTCTTAAACAATTATTGCCAAGAGGAGTAGTTTTCGGGATTTATTTCTTGAATCCAGATTGGCATCTGGGAGTTTTTGCAATGAACCCGGTGCCAGGCATTTCTAGATCTATTTCCTTAATAAAAACTATCTTATACTACAAAAAACAAGTGATACAGAACAGTGTTGTAGTCTGTTTGCCTTTGCATTTTGAAGGAAAAAAAGCCACCAAAGTAAATCTGCCTAGCGCACAAATCTTGTTTGAGTCCTTGATGCGATACATTCGAAGAAATGATTTCTTCCCAGCCCCTAGATTGTTGCGAATAAGGCAAAGGCTATGCAATGGGAAAATGCATTTGTATTACTAAATTGAATTGATGCGTCATGGCGGAAAAAAGTGGGGAAATTTGGGAAGCTTCATTCCCGGGAAGCGTGATCCTCGCGGGAAATGAAGAGGGAATGAAAGAAAAAAGAAAAATGATGGAGGAGAAAGAAAAATAACAAAAAAAGGATAAAATAATGAATTACGAGGTCGTGTTTTATCCAAAAAGTCCAAAAATAAATAAAAGGGCACTATAAATCAATGAATTCATGAAAATGTCGCGACGGCGGGTTCATTCTTGAGTACCCGGCGGCCCCGGATGAGGCTTCGTACAGGCTACAGGCCAGCCGGTGGTCCTGAATGCTGTACCGGGGAAAAAAAAACTGAGATAAAAAATGATCCGGGAAATTCCCAAGCCAGTCTAGCTTTTAACTACTGATCTTTCATGACTTTTCAGCTCATGACACAGGTTATCAGTCATCACCCTTGTGTAATTTCTGATCACAAAGTTCAGAGTACAGTTAAGATTCTAAACCGAGTTCTAAATCATTTGTTTTGTGTCAAATATAAGCGCTGACCCATGCCGTCGGGGTTCACAGCTCGGCCATTTTGACAGTGGTTTTCAAGATAAAATGACATATTTTAGCATTAAAAACACATTGATGATTCAAATCTGTTCGTCATCTGAAATGATTTTAAAAAATAATTCTGACTTAATTACCGTTGTTTATTTTGTTTCTGCAATTAACAATGATGGAAGCCATGTAACTTAGGATTTGGTTGATCCATTAATACATGGGGCGAGGTAATTGCTTTATTTAAATACTGAACCAGGAAAGAACTCAACGCGGCTAGATACGCTGGCGAGGCAACTGTGGACCATTGCAATATGAGTGACGCATTGGGATATTTGTATTATTTACGCATTATTTTAAGAGGGTCTGGGAGGGAATTATAGGTAAGGCGACTTTTGTGTGATCGACCATGATGGATGATTGATTTACACTTCTGGTAACGCTGATTATATGGGTGTCTTCCAGGACCCTTGTAGGTGCGTAATTACGTGGATTCGGTGTGAATTTGCAGCGCTTTTTTGGCGAGAAAATACAATTATCAGTGCGAGAAAAAAAAATGCGCAATTGCCGAAAATTGCGTGTGGAAATAGCTGGTTTTCTAAACGCCGGACCCTTAGGAATCAATTTGGAGGTTGAAGAATATCATTTAGGGTTTGAAGCTGCGGCGGGAAATCATATTCGGCTGTCCCGGGAAATTTACATTTTTTTTTAATTATGGTGTTGGTATTTATTTGGTAAGTAAAAAGTGACAAAAATGAATTGGAATGATTTCAAACCGGTTGGGATGATTGTTGAGGAATAATTCGTCATGTGTGTTATTGAGGAGTCCAAACTTGTTTGAATCTCATTGCGGGCCTGGTTCTATAAAAAGATAAATATAATTGTTTGGATAGATCAAAGAAGTTTGAGAAGGACTATAGATTTTTTAGGGTAATATTTGCCATGAGGCAGTTGTATAAACAATTCAAAATTAAAATACATAGATACTGTGCAGTTCGAACAAATAACTTGGTAACTTTGTGGTGTTCTGTTTGCCATGTGTTGTGTTGTGTAGTAAACTAAATTAAACCATTAATCTGTCATTAAAAGCAAAAGTAATTATCTCAGTCAGTCATAAGGCACCAAAAAATGTATGATCTTTTTAAAAGCAGCTTGGCGTAATGCCACCGGCCATCAAAAAAGTGAGATTAATTCTGATATTTCCTCTATACAGCGATGCATTGCAATTCATGAAGCACAGCATGAGACATCTGATGAGCTGTGTTGTAGTCAAATTGGACAAGACTGGTTTCCACGCGGGACCTCATGGGCCATGGCTCGCAATCCACTTTGCAGTAAGTTCTTAAACCATCACATAATGCACTCTGTACACTACAAAGCACCTACTCCCAACCCCCCCCCCCACAAAAAAAACTTGGTTATTTTTATGCTCTTTTTAGCCTAGAAAACATTTTTATTGTAATTATTGACATGTTCGTGAAGGTCTTATTCTTCTTATAGAATTCAAAAGAACTTTTCATGTCAAGATAATCAAGGCATTCACAGCAGTTTTCTAATTATAATCGTAACACTGATGGGTTGGTGCGATTAACCTCCCCTTTGAAGCTCTGGAAGTCCTGCTTTGATCCCAAATACAATACTGCAAATCATGTAGGTTTATCCATAGCTCTATGGATTGATTTCTGACATCTCGATAGTAACAGTCCCCCTCCACGTGTGTAGCATGTGGGATGCATTAAACAGAGACAGTGGTGTTTCATGGATAGCCCAACACTGAATGAGATGTTGGAAATTCTTATTGCGTTCAGGACTGTGTTAATGGATGTAGCAAAGACCAACCCACACAAGCATTATCCAGCATGTGCGTGTTAAGGTCCGTTGTACTTACACTGCAATGCAGTGCAGTGGAGTGAGTTGCATTGCCTCAATGCAGTCTCTGCCCTGGATGCTGCAATGCAGTACGGCAACCAAAGTTTAAAATCGGTTTTAACTGTTTGCAGTATTGCATTGCAGATCTGGGCGAGGACTGCGATTCGGGCACTGAAAATCACGTACTGCAATGACAGTGGAATATGAATGGAACGTTATGCGATTGCCAAAGTTCTTTAAACATCAATGTAGAGGAAGGTAGCTTTTGTTGGGGGCTTGTTGAGAAGGATGTGATAAAAATGCAAGTACATACAGGGTGAATTTTGATGAAAGTTTGTTATATTTGTATTGAAAATAAAAGGGTTGTGAAATTCTCCTCAAATAATATTTATGTTCTTACCTGTAGCAAGCTAACCATGGACCGTTGTTGGGATATTTGTAGATTTCATGTATATAATGTAACCAGACAGTCGGACCGGATCGTTGCCGCCGGTGGTCACAGGTAAGACAGAAGAAACCTCTCGTCTAAAGTACAATAAAATTGGAGCTAAAGTAGAGCTAAATGGGATGAAGTTTATATTGTAATTTCCAATGATAAAGCGTCGATTTGACACCAGCAATTTGGCTTTTATATAGCACAATGGATACTTGTTGCTGGTGAGGTGTGTATGTGTGTGCGCGCGTGAATTTGTATGCGTTGTATGGGTGTGTGGTATACATGCATGTGTGCACATGCACGCATACATGTGTTGGGAGGTGGTTGGAAGGTGTGTGTGAATGAGTGATTGATTGATGTTGCACTATAGTGTTTACTTCCTTGCGTCAGTGACCTCAGGATATTATGCGGTGATCACGGCAATTGAAAACGCGGGGCATTGATTCAAAGCACTGGCATACCCACGCGCGTATAAAGGCGGTGCCAAAATGCACACGCAAAACATTCGTCTGAACGCGTTGACATCACCAACGTGAAAAATAATGGAGATAATGTTATTTAAAGTTAAACCTAACGTATAGTCAATTCAATGTAAGATGAATCATGAACCGTTGTGTGGGAAGTAATATTCACGGGGTGAATTATCGCTTTTAACAATTGCTAAATTCTCTAGCAGCTCTCTTGAGAACATAGTTTCAACCTGCTGCTAACCAGTGTAGGCTCAAGATAAAATATTTTCAGGCATTTATTATGCGCACTTGTTTTCTAAAAAGCACAAAAATAGAAATACACCAAGTAAGCTTCTTTGAAGCAGTTACCAAGTTTATTTCGTAAAGAATCCAACAACAACGAAAATTTGTGAACAGATATTTTAGCAAAAATGGGAACCCATTCACACACAAAAAATCCTATTGCACAAATTTTGGTTGCACATTTGGATAGATTATACCTTTTACCTTGGATAATGGTAAAAAATATCATGAGAAAAAGGGAAAGGAGGTCATGTGCAATCATGGACTGAAATAAAACTATAAATTTCTCCAATGTTTTTTGTTTTACAGCACTAAATAACAAATGAATTATTTGAAGAGCTTCAGATATTAGGACACCCAAGGTAAGCCATTATACTAAATGAAAATGAAGTTTGGGCTTATAGAGGACTACCGGATAGAAAAATAATAAGGTTCATAATAGATACGGATGTTGTGTTGGACCAAATCATAGAGTATGAGCACCAGAGGATATCGGATTGTAAGAGTAACTGTGGATTGCAAATGGAATTTGGAATGAAGTATGTTGGTGATGGTCCTTCCTATCAAAAACAAAGAGAAACAGGTGTAATGGGGTGGGGTACCTTTAAATTCATTTGAAGATTAGTTATGGGACCCACCAAATAAGTAGTTGACCTTTCGGTTTTTTTTTTTTTCCTGTTTGCCACGCAAAACTGTTTATTAGGCTTAACAAGAAACATTCTTTCCATCCTCTTACTATTGTGCATATTGATGAGATCATACTTCTCAGTAAGATTCTACCCGAGGGAACACAATTGCTCATTACACAGAGGCACGTCTTTACAGATGAAAGGAAACATCCCTAACAATATTGTATCTTGTTCGGAATTGGATCATCCTCAGCCAGGGGGAATTTACCTCAAAAACGTGTGTCTCATTATATTAGCATAAATCTCCCGTTGTGTGCCGGGCTGGCGGGTAGTGATGCATATGGGCCCAACCAAACTGTGGAAAATGGGGTATTTGTGGAAGTGAAAAGGGGGCGGCAATTTCAGAAACATGTTGATTTTACATTGTGGGAAAAGTAATTTGAAGATGCTTTAATGGGAGGTCTGCTGCCAGGGTGAGTGAGGAAAGAATGTTCGGTTTGAAAAAAAAACTGATTTTTGTATGCATCAGGTATTTTAGTGTGAAATTGACCACGTGAAGTTGTAGGCAAAAGCTGATAATAATTGTAATGATTCAAGGAACCTATTATAACAAATGAATAGAATATTTGTATGCCAATCTAATGCTGCTTAGACTGAATGATCAGAACACAATTGATGAGTAATGGGATTCAGACATTTCCGGGTGGTATCGACCTTGGGAAAATGTTGGAATGGCTCTCCAATTTGGAACGATGTAAATGGATATGTAATAATTAAATAAAGCATCTCTTACATTAGTGATCCTTATTTTTTGTTTAGGTATGATTGCAGAATTTGTGTGTTCAATTTAAAAATCAATGTTTGCCACTAGCAAAAAATTTACTTGCCCAAAGTAGTGTAATGTAACTTGTGTCTTGTGTGATAATGAATCCTTTTGATTATTTAGTTAGAGACATTTTCAGCCGGACCCCTTTTCTACCATCATACCTTCTGATTTTGGTTACCTTAGAAACATGATTTTTTCCATCTCATCTGCCAAAATATTTTGACGGAACTTATTTCCCATAATGATGATAACAGGCTAAAATATGGTTTGTTTAGCGGTAACCGGGAAAAGGAGTTTGTACAGTACTATATGGTCTATTATTGCAGTACACAAATTACCTGTCCTCTTTAAAAACTATGTCTGCAATTGAGTGAATGTTTTTAGGTAAGTATGTGGTGATACCCCTTCCTATGAAACAAAAAAAAGTTGTATTGGGTGGGGTAATCTTAGTATTATTGAAAAAGAGCTTAATGAAGTCTTGGTGTAGTTGAGTTTTCAGAAATTAGGTCCAAAAAAATTGGGAGAGGTGTGGTTCAGTGGAAAGCGCAGGACTCATGATCATTAGACTATTAAAATCAGAGTAAGAGCCGAACTGTTGTCAACATTTTTGGTCCTTGGGTAAGATGCTAATCTCAATTGCCTCGTCGACCCAAGCGAAATCTGGGTAGCTGTTATGGAGAGTATTACAATCTTAAGGGCTGATTAGGAGTGCACTTGTAAGGCAGCTCGAGCAGCCACCTAAATGATGAAGCAAACTGGTTGTGACGATTCTTGAAGGCGGCGTATAAATAATTAGAAACAGCGCTTGAGCATGGGTGGGGGATTAAGCTATATAAAAAACTGGTATTTATTAGTATTTGGCACGTAGCCCTTTGCTGTGATTAGGGGCTAGCTGATGCAAAACTTCCATCATTCATTGAACTGAGATTAAATTGAATGCTTTCGAATGAACTGTTGCTTTCACAAATGGGGCAGAGATACAAACATTTCAGGCTGTCTAAAGTCATTTGTATATTAAATGATTGGGGGGGTGACCCAATTGACAAACCTAGGTCCTTGCCCTTTTACCCCAATTTTAGTATAAGGAAGAAAAGTTAATATTTTTGTGTCGTCTGCAAGATTGCAGAGGTACATCGGTTACTTGGTCTTAGGGTGTGTGTGTCTGTGGTCAAAATGTTAACCCTTAATATATGCATGCCATATGAGTTCGTAAGGGCGACGGTGATGTAATTTGGTGCAAAGGAGGGGGCCGGGTGGTGGTGACATGTTTAAGTGACCTCATTTGACTTGGTGACCTCATGTGACCTCTGGCCGGCTCCAAAATGTGAACCCTTAAGGTAGGTAGGATTCATCGGAATAAAATGGTTTACAGAAAAATGACCATTAAAAATCAAATCCCCTAAATCAATTTAGCCAAATGACTATGGTAAAGATTGAACGTTTCTACATATTTTTGCTTGTTTAGAGAAGTGCGATGTTTTAGGTTTTTATGTTTTTTAAAAAAGTCCCTAATTTTTTCATACATAATTTTTCCCAGCCTAAATGGAGTGCTTTTAAGCTGAAAACTCCAAGATAGGTGTATTAAACAAAATACCTAAAATATCACGTTGGCCTTTTTTAAATCAAAGTGTTTAATTCTTTAGAAAAATGATTTGTGGGAAAAATAATTTAGGGAAAATTAGAAAAACCTGTTATTCAATAGAACACTCAATCTGCAAAACTAACATTGAGGGAATTTCTAAATTTGATTTCTTCATAGGACACCTATTCATCACCAGGGAATTGTAGTGCCTTAGCTAGGAAAAAATTCTGAAAAGTGGAAACGTCAGTATTTCTAGAAATACTCGGCCAAAAAAAGTGTTGTTGCGACCACCTGTTCTTTGTTTTTGATGACACACAGAAAAATAAAAAATTGTATGGATATTTGATATTTCTCTAACCATAAAAACAAACACCATTCTTATAAACTCATAAATTACTTGAGAAAGAAATGAAATAAAATATGTAGTTTTTCACAAAATTGCCCCATTTTGGTCCATTTTCTATACTGCCAAAATGAGTCCCTGTACAAAGTCTATGGGAATTTGAAAACGCATTATGTGACATATCTCCAAAACGCCTTTTTGGAAAAAATTAAAATTTGGCACACATGTTTCTTTCACCAATACCAACATTTCATGAGAATTTAATCGAGATCTGGGCACGAAGCTGTAGCCGATAATCCTACATTAATATATTGCATGCCGTATGAGGTCCCTAAGGGCTATGTTGATGTAACTTGGTGGAAAGGAGGGGGAGGGTGACATGTTGGTGACCTTTGGCTCCATTCACAAACCGTGACAGCAGACGACACTCGTGGTTCCGGGGACCTCGATGTATTTTTTCTTATTACCTCAGTGAAATTTAAGGCAAGAGAAAATTTTTCTTTTGAACAAAAATATCTTCAAATGTGGTTGACCACACTAGGTCACACATGCTTTCTTATGGGTCAATTTGGTGCACATTTTCCTTCTATTTAAACAGCTGGACCAACATTATTTCACTCAAAATTTTCAAGTGGATGTTTTTGGTGATATGCTTCCACATGAGCGAGAAAACATTTGAAAAATCGGACCATGATCGGGTCACCCACCTGAGTCTTAGAGATAATTGATCATTGAGATAATTGATCATTGAGATAATTGATCATGCATTAGCTGCTTGTATAAAGTAACATAACAGTGATGATATAGTTAATACAAAGAAAACTTTGGCCAATCATGAAAATTAGGTATGAAATGGAATGGCCCCTGATAAATCTAAGTGATGTATACTTACATGTACGTAAATAAGATACGGAATTACTAATTTTTACCTTTGCTTCATTTTCAGGGTTGGTTAGTGGATCTCATCAACCGCTTTGGATCTTTAAATGGTTTCACAATCTTGGAGAAGCGATTTCTAAGCGAAAGCCTTCCGCTGAGCGTGCCAGTAGTGCACGCCCTACTCAGGCCATGGGGACAGTGCTATGAACTTTTGACGTCACACATCATACAGAAACACTTTATGCCTATTGTTGTAAGTATAGTAAGGTCCATGGTCCGATTGCTAATAGCCTCATCCCCAGGAACCCCAGAGTTTACCGGAAGTGGTCGAAATTTTGGTATCGGAAGAAAGCTACTATTTTTCTCATTTACCCTGTGAAATCTTAGGGCTAAAGAGTGTTTGGTTTGGATGTTATGAGCCAAAATATGCCACATTTTGGTCGAGCAATATTAATTTTACACATTACTCTATGGGGATTACAAAATCATGTTTTTAGTTCACTTCAAAACTGGTTGAAATATCAGCTTGACACTTTACAGATGGGGGTTTTGAGGTGAAGGCTATTCTATCAAGATGAAAAATTTATTGACTTAAATTGGGTCATCCCCTTTAAATGCTTTTGAGGTTGTGGGTGAAATATAGGAAGTACTAAATTGTTACATTTGTTGCAATATTTATTAACGACTGTTTTGTGATGGGTTTTCTTGCAGGAACGAGTAGTTAATTATTTAGATGGTCTAACAGACGATGAGCTGAAGAAAGAATCTAAGAATGAAGCCAAAAATGATGCACTTTCATCTATAATTAAGGTATTGTGATAAGTTTTCAAAAATCGTCACTATGAATGATATTGTTCATTAGTGTTTTAGATACTTTTCTTGCAAATTTGGCCATTTCTGAGAAATAAAATGGCAATATGCATGTATATGACCACTTGAATAATATTTTAAAATTGTGTAATTACAACAAAATATTGTCAGAAGTGAGTGTGTCAAATGTCTAATTAAACTTGAGAAACATATTCAAAATAATTTTGCAAGGAGTTTCCAACCTCTGAACACCCCACAGGAGTGCTGCCTCTCAGACCACCTCCCCACCCAATTGCCCATTTTCTTTTGAAGCCAAAGACAATCCCTGCTATGTGCATATCTGACAATCTCTTAGGATGATATTCATTAGGGCTGTCTGGGTCTGAGGAAAGCACCAGTCATGACATGACATCTTAAAGGGGCAATGCACGATCTTGAGTTTCCAACCTATAAACACCCACTGGAGTGCTGCCACTCAGACCCCTTCTCAGACCCACCCCACCCAATTGCCCATTTTCTTTTGAAGCTAAAGACAATCCCTGCTATAGCTGGCAATCTCTTCGGATGATATTCATTAGGGCTGTCTGGGTCTGAGGAAAGCACCAGTTATGACAAGCTATCTTAAAGGAGCAACACACTGTTTTGCTTCTTTTACAGTCTCTGAAGAACCTTGTCTCAAGGGTACCCAACCAGGAGGAGAAGATCAAGAACCTGGAGATGTTCCGGCTCAAGATGATCCTCCGGTTGCTGCAAATTTCATCCTTCAACGGCAAGATGAACGCGCTGAACGAAGTTAACAAGGTGATAGCCAATGTGTCGTATTATACGCACAAACACAGCGGGTTGGAGGAGGAGGAATGGCTCACGGCGGAGAGGATGGCGGTAAGCTGCTCGTCCTTGTGGGATTTTGTTAATGACCGTAGCGGTGACATGTTATGGTACCACATTCCCAATTCAATAATGTGTCTGCCCACGCCTGAATACATTATATTCTAATATTCTAATTTTTTTTCCACCAATCAAATCCTCAACATTTCAAATTTTCAAATCCAAGCATTTGCAGTATTGCAAATTCGCACGTGATTCAATTATCAATTCAATTAAAAACTTAAACCCCATGTGTTCATGTTACTTATTGCTTGTATTTTACTGTTTTAATACCTTTTTCGAATTTTAAAACGTAAACTTTTTTTAACATTTGCTTTACCCTTTTGTACTCTAAATTTATTTGTGCATATTAGCAGTAATTAAAAGATAATTTCACCTGGCAGTTTCACCTTATACATCATGGTAGGTCTCATTTAATCTGACCAATTTCATGTTTACCCACATAATACACACATTATTGGTACTGAACAAAGTTTGATTCTCTTCCAGAAGATGGTACATGTTTACGTAGGCACCAAAATGGCCACATTTTTCAATATCTTCTTTCAGAATGTTCAAAACTGTCGGGTCAAATATTTAAAATGCACTTTCTATCCCCTGGCTTTGAAAAGCAAGGGATTTTGTGTATGCCATGTCACATGTTTTTTCAAAAAGTTTTTAAGTCCGATTGAAATAGACTTGAGGTTAAGGTGCAATAGCAGTTCTTTCATATGTGGATGTGAAAGGTCATGACCACGGTCCAAGGTCATGGACCAAGGTCAAAGGTCATCTGAAATCATGTTCCAGACGCCATCTTGCCAGGGGTGACACAAGTTTACTTGAATTATAATTTTAAATTTGTTATTAGCTTCTTTTAGATTGGCGGTAACTGCTTATGAGTTTTAAACTAGCTTTACAGTTGCGATTGTTGAGAAGGTAAGACTTTTTGGACAGAGATGCTTTGGGTTGGTAGCAACCTTTTTAGAATTGTAATAATCATATTTGTTGTTTATTGTCAACCATCGGAGTATTGTGTAAACATAAATTTATCCCAAACTTCTTGCCCGATATGAGTGGATCCAGGAAACAGTCCTTTCTATTGTCCGTAGAGACAGTCTGCATCACCCAGTATGTTTGAGAAACTGAGAAGATCTTGAGGTTTGTGATCACAGAGAAAGCACTGACCATGGAAATCTTGACAACATCTGGGCTGCACAGGTCGGGAAACACGAGGCAATTGTGAAGAAGTCCATGACTTGCTGGCCAGTTTAGCGTGGGACTTCTCACCAAACAGTTAGATCATCTATTGTGGTGTTTTCAAGTAGTGTGACAGATATGTACTCTCATTCCTGGAAATTTTGATATTGGGAGGGATATGTTTTACATTAAAATAAAGACATACATAAGAAATTAAAGGGAAATTTAAATTTGGGGGGAGGGAGGGGATTTTGCAATCTTGGATGGAATGTGGGATATTTGGCATTTTTTTCAGCCCCTGTGCGATGTATGATCTTGTGCAACATGCAAACTTAAATAATTTTGTTTTGTTTTGTTGCAGATTTCAATCCTTGCCGACACTAAAAATGGATAATAAATAATCAGATACTTTTATTGTATGTTGAATTACCTTTCTTATCATACAGGGCGGAAAGACTTGCCGAATTTGAAATTCCCTGACAATTTGCCATAAGTACAAGAAACTGCTGGAATGTAAAAAAAAATAAATCTAGGCATGTGGATGGTGTTTATCTTATTTTAGCAAAAAGAAGGCATACCCGCCCCGCATTTTTTTGGTAGGAGATATACCTAAAGCCCCAAGTTTTTCGCGGGCCGCGCGTTGCGGAAATTCCGCGAAATTCGCTGAATTTGAGGTACACGCGAAATGCAACTTGGATATGAAGAGAGAAAAAACATTTTCAAAAAGGTCAAATTACTTCAACTTTCCCTAAGTAAATACTAAGAATATAACACTTGGTTCATAATATAACAATGAGCAAATGTTTTACATGCCATACCCCATCAATCTCCAAATCCCGCCTGGTTTAGAATTCTGATAGACCATCGAAAGTATATCAAAGACGATTGCTACAATCTTGCAAATCGCGATCGTCTTTGACTGTACAGTGCGATCACGATGACCCGACTCTATTTTGCTTCGGAAAATGATGCAATGCTGCAAGATGTGCTTTGCGCAGTCGCACGCTAAAAAAAGATCGTCGTATTTCCAAGACGTAATAACCACGTGTACGGTGTAACTGACTCATCGGATCGTGGTTTATCGGGGGTCAAGGCGATTTGTAATTAAACAAATTGAATTAGCCTTTTAAAAGTGCCGCGGCTTAAGTCTGCACCTAGTAAAGCTTTGTACGGAAGCATGATTTATGTACGCATAATTTAGCCGGTCACGTACGATTTCAAAGGGTACTGTAGCTTTGTTAGGAGTTAGAAGGTCGCAATACAACTTCAAGGCAATAGCGAAAATGCGGAAAAATGCCATTTTCGGGAGGAAATTACAAAGCGGAAAAAAAGCGGAATTTGACATTTAAAGCGGGAAGGAAAAATTGGGGCTTTAGATATACCCCTCTTAACCTCCTTCGTAGCATTTTGTTTGAAGATTCCCACATAAGTTAGTGCGACACATCGTTGGTGATCCATTTTCAGGAAATTGTTGATATGCCCCCACTTACATCCCTGTGATATATATTAGCAAAGTACTGTATTTCAAGTCATTCAGTTTTGATTTGAAGCTTGTGATAGCCTTGTTTCTGGGCATTCAAGCAATGCCGGTATGATATTCTTATGTAATGTTCTTAATTTAGAGAATAAAGGTATGATTTGGGAACCGGTACTCTCTTTACGAGAATTGAAACCAAGGCAGAACCATTATTTAAGGGGAAGAACGGGACGGAGGACGAGTTTCCACGCAAAAATAATGGGTTTGTCGCTGTTTCAATTTGTCGTAAAGAGAGTACGATTCCCAAAATCATACATTTATTCTCATTCTCACAAGCTTATCATTTAAGGCCATCTTTAACCTAATTTCGCGATACTTACGATTCTTAATTACAATAAGAAAGGACTGCCACCACCAGTGACAACAATCGAACAACCCGCTGAACGCAACGTCTACGCAACGAGAGACAACGTTGGCAGGCGCGGGCGAACGTAGCAAAACGGGTATGCGCGGAGCGTTACTTCAACCTAAAAATTACCTTCAATCCGCAGCGAATACTATCTGGGATTCAATTGTCGAATTGACCCAGGGCATCAGCATGAAATTGCTCTTACATTTTCAACAGATGTTTACGAATGGTGTTTAGATTGCTGGAAATAAGGGGGAGCGAGCTGAGACGTTTAAAGCAGCAATGTGTGCTCATAAAGAATAAGCAGTTGCTCTACCTCTCCAAAGTGATACATTGTGGGAAATTTGGCTGTAATAAACCTACTGGTGTTAAAATTGAAATGACTCAATGTGCAATCAGTATTTAAAACTTTCATAATTTCCATCGGTAGTAGTTTATCACGAGTTTAGTCCACCTAATGTCCTCCTTGTTAGATTGCCATGATGGCGAAAGGATGATAACCAGAATGGTTAATTTTATAAAGTTCTCAAAGGTTTTTGGTGTTCAATGAATTGATCTTGTTGCATCGGTATGTTTGGTAAAACTGACTGGACCTTTGCTAGAAGTGTGAAATAACAATGCTTGAATTTGTCAAAGGAACACAATGATTACATACCGATTGATTACACAACCCCAGCAAAAAATGCAGCAACATTTCGGCAACTTAAAAAAGCCATTTTTAAGACTCCTAAAGTGGATGTTTTGATGCACCAGTCTCTGGAAGTGAAGTGCATAATTGAGGGTACTTTAAATGTCAATTTATAAACATTGCAGGGCCGTATTCAAAGTTGCGCGACTGTGCATTTAGCTGAAATTTGCTCAATGTTTAGCAGATCATTACGGGTATTGAATGCGACATGTTGGTCCCGAATCAGTGCTGTGTTTTTTAAAGATAGTTATGCTTGAAACAGAGTGATTCTCCATATAAAAGAAAATAAAAGACTCCGTAACTGAAGTGAGCTGGATTTGACCAAAAGTAGGCCGTGGAATTGTGACCAGCTTTTGACATAGAGTAGCAATATTTCTGCAGGGTTTATATCAATAATGGATTGACGTATTTATTACTCACAATCGAGTATCAACGCCCATATGGAAGATGGTTCTAGTGCAACTACCAAGCACGCGCGAGAAGCTCCTGGAGTTAATCAGAAGGCTACGGAGGCGACAAAGTGGTTGATGGACACAAGTACTCAGCCTTCTATGGAGTAGCACACCAACAAGACGTGGCCAACAGTATATTGGACCAGGCACTGCATGCACATACTAAGAGATATTAGACTATAGCTGTTAAAGTGTAGTTAACGTGGGATACTTACCAGATTGTATAGATTGAGCAATCTTGTTAAGTGTAAATTTTGTTTGTATGCAAGCTAACGTCTGTCAAGTCTCTTCTTGTTCTTGCGGGTCAAACCTAGAGCTGCTTTATAAGGAAGAATCCATATTGGATTATGTTAGGATTGATCAGTCCGCAGTGTATGTAATTACTAACTGTCTAAATCTACAGAAATTCTTTAATCAGGGTTGATCAGAAGAGCTCTGGGTGGGGTATTTGTGTTATTCCTGAAGAACTAGAATAAATTGCTCTGCCACTGGGACAGGGTTAAATTATGTTATGAAAAGCAAATTTAATATAGTAACTTTTTGACCACCACTAAATATGTGATGTGATTGGGGAAACCCGCCCACTGTCGCACAGGAAGTTTTGAAAAAATAAAACGAGATGCCAATCTTCCGTTTAATCGGAAATCCGATTTTTTTTTAAAAACATTAAACTTTTTTAAGATTTTCTATTATTTTCAGATTTTTTACTTTTCGAAATTTTATGTTTGATCGTAGATGGGATTTTTAACGGAATTCTTGTTTAACGTAATCTGATCTCTTCAGACTTGATTGCCCTCAAAAAGTACATCGGAACACGGTTATATTAATAGGTTTGCGTTACATCGCGATTTTTGGATAAGAGACTAGCATAAATGCAAAGCATGTCACCCTGGCATGAAAGCTTGCTCTATCGGAAAAAATACCGACGAAGCGACAAATGAAATGCAAATTGAATTTACAGCCTGGAAACAATTTAAAAGACATCGTGAAGTAAAGGACACGTTTAAATAGCATTTTAATCAAAGAGAAAGGCGATAATTTTGCAGGTATACATTGTGTGAAGATCAATTTCACTGGGGTAGGTTGTAAACAGTGTTAAGTGACGGCAAGTCTTCAAAATTTTGATCCATTGCTGAGATTTTGGAAAGGATGATTGCATGGTTGCAAATGACGTAGTTAGATACACTTGCTGCCAAGGGAAATGAAATGAAAGGAACAAAGCCCCAAGCGGTCTGTATCAATCATAACTTCTGTTTACTTGGCCATTTAATACCTGAAAGTTGAATTGATCAAACAAGCATGACTAGTAGTGAGATGATTGAGTCCAAGAACTAAGGCTTTTGCCCCATTATTCCCCTTTACAGGTAATTTTAACTCTTTTGGAATGATTATGTTACTCTCAGAAATGGTCTTTCCGGTAGCTCTAAATGTGGCAGAAACCCTCTGGCTCCTTCGTCGCCAATTTTCAGATTGTTTTTCAAAACGCCATGGGCATATCTGAATATAAAGAAAATAGCTTTTAAATCTGTTATGGGTTGTTTTTACCAATCAGGGTAACTCTGGCTAAAAACGACAGTGTGACCCATAAAAACAATGTCTGACTTTATCATTAAATGGTACGCTGACAACTTAAAGACCCCCAAAAGCACACCTACAGCGCACAGAACAATCTTTGATGAAATGTTTGATGACTAAAACAAAATTGTACATATGCATTGGAAAATTGCTTTTTGATAAATCGCGGTTCATTTGATTTGGCTTAATATTGGAGTAGATTCAGCACTGTTCATAAAGGACAGTTGGAACAAATCAGCATTCAGGAATAACATTGGAGCAATGTAGTAATTATCCAGATATTTTAAAAGAATGTGACCATTTGGTAACATGTAGTGTACAATTTGAAATTTAGTGGTAAAATTCCGTCAAAAAAATGTCCTCTCATATTTGATAATAAGTTAAAACTAAATTTGACAGATTGATTTGGTTTGCGGTAGAAATCTAGTTAGTCTATACATTGTAGTAAACACTTGGTGGCTTACCCATTAAGTTTACCTTTATCACAGTCAAATATTAGAAGTCAATTGTCCGCAAAAATCTGTCATTTCCGAAACAGGAAAATTAGTCCTCTAAAACCTAATACCTCAAATTTTGGAAAACATACTTTTGAATTGTTCTAATCAAAACATTACAATGAAAAATAATCAAAACAATTTGTTTTTTACCCCAAGTGTAGAAATGATGAAGTGTTAGTAAAAAATTGTCCTCTCGAAAAATGCAACTTTCTCATCAAAAACTGTTCACGAAAGATGTGACGCTAAAAATTTTCGAATTATACTTCTTGACCTGCCTACAATGCACAAAACACAATTATTAAAATAATATGAGACTTCATTTTCCACCCCAAATAAGACAGTCGAGGGTGGTACCTGATTGTAAAAACAACCTTATATTTGTACTTGATTTTTGTCAGATAGTATAAGGCGTAACTTTGGACGTGTGTATCAAGAAGAACAGAAAGTAAACAGTTATGGAAACTTAATGTAACAGTGTGATGATAGTACAAACCTAAAAATATAAAATTTCCACACCCTGTGGCGGGTTTTCCAGATAGCCTCACATATATTTTTATTTCACTCACTAGGAATTATTGATGTTAGCTTTGATAAACTTTTGTGTTGATATAAACTTAAAAATGTTAAAATTTTTAGATCTTAAATGAGTGAAATTGGGTCTTTACACACTTTTTGTTTGGCATATCTGGGGTCGTAGATAACACATAACTGCTATAAAATAGTGAGGGTCAAAACATTCAATAACATGACTGTTTTGATCTGTGCGAAACAGGATCGAGAAACCCAGAAGCTCAGGTGGATTGACCAATTTTGTGGAGGATCTTAGGAATGAAAATGGGGTTATTACCAGCCTGAACAATCAAGAGAAGATATGCAGCTTAGTTGGCGAGGTGAGTCCATACTTGAAGGCAACCTACATGCAATTGGTCCCATTTTAGGGGGAAAAGTAATTGCCAAGGTAGCACCTGTTTATGTAAATGAAAATGCATTGGACTCAAAATGGCTTAGATATGCAACTCAGCTATATGCATTCCTGTAATATGTCCAGTTCATCAATCAGTAAGTGTACACTTTTTGATAAAAAGTAGCTGCTCTCCCAGACTATGCGTTTTGAATGCCAAGATGTCCACAATCAAACAACACTGGTGCCACGATGACAATTTATCAAGAAGCGTCGTGCCTTATGTAACTTTGAGGGCGCGTTTGTGGTTCAGTGGCAAGACTGCCGGATCATGATCCAAAGGTCTGGGTTTGAGCCAGTTGCGCATGTGTTGTGCACTTGGGCAAGGCATTTAGTCGTTGTCTAGTGACCCCAAGCGATATTTGGTTAGCTATTATGGGGGACATTACCAATCTTAAGTGCTGATCAGTTGGTGCGTTGGCCTGCTGCCGGCCTGGATGAAGAAATGATGGTGACAATTTCCTGATGGCAGCGAATATAATAGGCAACAGCGCAGTGATCTTATAGGAATAGCACTTTATAAAAGCCAAATTAGTATTGTTGTTATATTAGTGCAGGTTTAAATACGGGCCCATTTCAGCAACTCATAAGTAGTATTATACCACCTGACTTTCATTTTGACTTTCCTGCCCTAATATCTTCAAATATTTTTTTCTCCTCTCCAGGCTCCACAGAATATGCCCAGCCAACGTAGTCACATGTACAGATAGAGGACAGATGTATTAATAAGATGCTACAAACAGGAAAACATTATTAGGAACCCTAGTCGCAGAGAAGAACTCACACCTATATGGATAGTGCCGACAGGATCAGATAGCCAAAGGTAGGTTTGTCTTTTAGTGGTTCAAAATGTAGAAGAGACGTTGTTGACTTTAAAGGTGCTGTTTTGATGTCTTTGGGATCCTTCTCACTTAAACTTGATGAGTAAGTATTCAATTTTGATATGAGACGGATGAATGGCCATATTTTTTCATTGTCACCTGAAACGTTAAACATCAAATCGTTCTTTCCCAAGAAGTGCATTATTGCTTCCACCATGAAAACCGCAATTTTGTTTCAATGGTACTGGGGGTTGTGGATGCAAGTGCCAGGTTTACTATCAAATAGAGAACATGAAACATAAATTGGCCAAGTGCCGTAAAAGGAAAGGATTTTTGCCTCAAACAAAAGTAAACCGAAATGTACAAAAAGATGAAGCTAAATGCTCTTTTTACCTCTGGCCCAGGTAATTAAGATAGGGGAATCACCAAAGTTTAATTATTAAAATAATATTGCAAGAAATGAATTATATCTAGTGAGGGTTGTTCTGTTCACACAAACAAATCAACGCTAACCAAAATATCCCCATGACGTAAATGAGGTGTGCCTAATGCAATGTGGATTAAGATAATACATTGTTTGTTTTACTAAATGAAATTCAACAAATGAGAGTTTACTTCTCAACACTTGCCACATGACCCAAAATCTCAGTCATCTTAGGGAACGAACTTTCTGATCTCTCTCTCTCTTTTGGGATATAGGGTTGCCATTTGACATCGCATAATCCAAAGTTGTGTGTTGCATAACACTACAGTGTCAATTTCCTTGCCACTGACACTAATAAGGATTATAGATTGGTTGACACCCAGTTCTCGGTAATCATTTTATTTGTGTTCTCACAAAGGAATAGTGTTATTGCAATATAAAACCTTAGTTTATGTGATTTGCTTTCCAAATATGCCAAAAGAGACACTTTGATGGTTAAGGGCAAAAGGCACCATCTTGCAATAGCTGCCAGGTGTTAGATTTGGCAGATACTAACACTTAATGAAAACACAACTGACAAATGGCAGAGCGATTGCGATTGGGCCTTCTTGGCAGTTTAAAAACCCTGACTTGAAGGAGTAGCTCTAATACTGTGGCTGACGGAACATTTCAGAGGAAAGTGTTATTTCTTTCTTTCACTAAGGATCAACTTATAAGATAACATGATTTCTTTTTCACTTTTGACGGTCATATTGTAAAACAACACCAAAATTTGTGATAACACCACTATTTTGTGTAAAAACATTTGATGCATGTGAGAATCCTTGCAATGCTGAATTCATATTTGATTTAATTGCAGAAACACCCAGAAATAGATCCCCATGATGTGTCCCCCGGGCAGTAGATATAGCCATGTACAGCAGGTCCAGGAGAGACTCAACTTTCTTAGGTAGGCACTTATCAGTTTGTTAGATAAAGCAAAGAATGCCGAAGTGATCATGTAGCCCTGGAGCTAGCACACCTTTTTAACACAGCTAAGTACAAAAGGTTTGAGTGATTAAATATGTAGACAGACTGACAGGAACCCCTGCAACGCGATTCTTAAGTGTCCCAAGTGTTGCCTTAAGAGAGGGGGCCAAGATAAGATTGTACAGGGGTTCAAATTTTTAAATTGATCAATTCATTTGAAAAGTATAACCATATTATTGTCAAAAAACATAAGGATTAATCAAAGGTATGTTTGGTAGATATTTTTAACACTAACAAATTTTAAAATAGCAAATTTAAAAAACAACAAAATCAATATAATGGTCAATTTCAGTTGTACACAGGGGTCAAATTTTAAAATTGCTCCGATTTGGATCAAAAAATTTGTGCAAATTATTGGTGGAGCTCATATGATTAAAATAAGGGATAGTTTTGAGTGTCTCAAATGCTATGTCTTAAGAAAGTAGGGGGTACAGAAGTTCAACCCCATTGAATCAATGTACGACCTTCTGTGCCCCCTACCTCGGAAACTAAGCATTAAAGACAGTTAAAACTATTCCTTATTTTAACCCTATGAACTCCACCAATAATTTTCACCATTTTTTATCCAAATCGGAGCACCTTAAAATTGACCCTGTAGCAACTGAATTGACCCTAGTATTGATTTTTGTTGTTTTACCTATAACTCTGAAACTTTAGGCAGACATATTACAACATATACCTTTTCTTACTCCTTATGGTTAGACACATAAGATGGTGTGCTGTTTCACAGGATTGGATCAATTCAAACTTTGACCCCTGATACAAACTTGGTTTGGTCCCCTTCCTTAAGGCACCACTTGGGCACTTAAGAATCACGTTTCAGGGGTGGTTACTGTCAGGTATGTCTTCATATTTAAGCACTCAAACATTTTGTACTTGAGAGGTGTGACAAATGTGTGCTGAGCCTCAGGGTTATGTCACTTTCTTGGTTCGTAGTTATCTCAAAAACAGCTATAAAAAAAATCATAGATCCTGTTATGTGTGAATCAAAGTGGTAATGGGCGCTTATGCGGACTAAATTCTCATAAAGCAAAGCAAAGCAATCTGCCCATGCTACGTTGGGCTCATTGCCAAATTACATTACGTTAATCTAACAATCCCTCTGTTGTTTGCAGGTTTTTACTTAATGGTTCGTTATGGTTGTGTTGCGACACAAAGCTAAGAAGGTAAGATAACTTCAAATCATATACTTGATAGAGGGATATTTTAGCCGGGTTAATTTTCACGATTTTACAGTTTGGGACATTTCAGTGGGTTTGATATTTGCCGCATGAAGTTTTTAAACTTACCATCAGAATTCTCAGGAAAAGCCAAATCGCAGTATAGCACACGCCTCCAGACAATACAAAATCGTGAGACATTTGTTAAGAACTTATTTGTGCTTCCGGGTTGGTGCACATTAGGCTGCGCGGACCGAATTTTGCCTGAGAAATTATTGCAGCGATTAAAGACTTAAAAAATAACATTTTCGGGGGTTTTAAAATTTGCGCTTAGCTATATAAACGCGAATATAACACCCCTGTGAAAATTCCTGCTATACGTAGTACCTAGTTTCGGAATACTTGCCATCCAAATGATGTGTAACTCTCCAAAGGAGGCCAAATGTAGCCATTGAATTAAAAATAGTGATGAAATATTTAATTTGTGCATATCAAAATACACCCAAATCTTGTTAACTAGCGCTCATTGCAATCTGACAAGGAATACATTTGTCAGCCAACTGGAAATCCATGTTGAAACACCAATGTTTTGGTTTCATTATTTCTAGAAATTGAATTCTCTTGGGAAAATGTTGCTTGTATGCCTTTAGATCATGGATTTGATTGTTTCCATTTGATTTACCTCTGGTATTTGTTAAACTTAAAGAAAATAGTGCTGTTTCTTTCCTAGAATTGGGAATAGATGTTCGTACATACCATCAGTAACCCATAGATTAGTAGAGCATGGAAGATAGGACACATGGAAAACCCATGATAGATGGTGTTTTTATGGCCTGATAGTTAAGCAGGTTAATATCTATGGTAGGGTGGAAGCCACGAAGGAGTGAAGATGGTTGTAAGTGTTAGACTACTGTTCAATGCATTAGAAATCTGAGAACTGAGTTATTTTTTTTTTTTTTTTTTTTTTTTTTTTTGTGTAGAAAACGATAAATTTGATTCCTTCAATTAATTCGAAACTTGCCTACTGATTTTAGCTCAGTCCCGGAATTGAGAAGGGACAACTAAAGTTAGAGAAGTGAACTATGTTGGGTCCCCGCCCAAAGCAAGGGATGGCACGCCACCATTGTGTTGCTTGCTGTGTGTGTTTATTTGATGATGCAATCGCATCACACAGGACTCGGTGCATTTTTTGCATTAGTGCTGTATGGGTTTGTTGGGGGTGGGTGGGTCAGGATGTATTAGATACAACATCCAATAGTACACTATAGATTCATAATGCCTTTATGCATGAATGAAATGTTCATATTATATCATGTGGTTTGATATTATACGCTTTTGACTCAAACAAAAATTGAGCATCTAGATTTGTTTAAAATATCTTATTTTTTTTTTTTTTTTTTAATTTTTTAGTTTTTTGATTTTTAACTTAAAATCGTTTGTACATTTTGATTACTTATAATAAGAAAAAAAACAATGAATTTGAGGTGTAACCCAGTCTTTTACGTCTTTAGAATTGGCCCAAGTCTTGCCAACTGTATTGTAAAAAAGGTGTTAAATAGGGGTTCCTTCATATTTGGAATTGAAGAAACATAGTTTTGTGTTGTCTGCCAAGAGGGCAAATTAGGAGTGCTTGGAAGTGAGTGCCTTGTACTGTCTGTGATGTGTAGTGAGTGTGTTGTGTGTGTGATGTGGTAACAATGTTGACCCAAATGTTAACCCTAAACATAATCGCCCGCTGTTTTCAAACATAAATGCCACCCATTTTATGGCACTTGCATGTAATGGTCACTTGGGTAGTGCCCCAAAGTTACCCCTCAAGACGTTGGCCAAATGTCATTAGAGGTCATGGCCCAAGAGTGGTCAGATTATCAAATTGGTCTGGTGTTTCCACATTTGTTGCTCAATTTTCATGGACATCTTAGGGATACCAATGATCATGCGGTAGTGTCACATGTTGGTGACTCTGTGGACTTTGGGAACTCTTATGACCATTGGGACTTGTGAGCTTTTTTGTTCACCCATTCACAAACCGCATCGATGAACGCTTATTTATTTGTCCGGTTAGGTGCCTACTTATTTTCTGCGCCAAAAGGAAACTTGCACTGAGTTTCTAATTTTACTTTATTCTTGAATAGGTAGTAATCATGATTTATTTCTACCATTCAGATTTGGACCGGTCTAGCCAGAAATCAGTTTTATGTCAGGTGACAGGCCGAGGCATGCTTCAAGTGGTTCTCAAAGGTAAGGAGCATTCAGTGGACGCTATTAATTCCCATGGCCATTGTGACGAAAGCCAGGTACAGGTGGCTCTATGGAAAGAGTTATATGAAACTGGGGGGGGGGGGTGCAATTATTGCATGTCCCAAAATTGCATTCAAAATAAAATCGTTTCCCATGACTAATTCAGTAACCTTAGACATCCAATAAAAGTAACATTTTGTTTTTTTTAACTATAATGTAAGGAAGACAATATGTGACATTGTGAAAAATGTACAGGATAACATAATAAGGATATGTGACTGTTACTTTTTTGTTGCACAACTACAAACTAAGCATGTCCTCAACACTTTTTCCATTGCATTTCCCGTAATGGATTGATGAGCCTGACTTGGAACCCAGAAATCACCAGGTTCTTTGAGTGCAACATCTTGCAGAGCTGACCCTGCCTTGCTAACAGAAAATGGCATCAAGTGAGTTCAAACTATAGGATTAACAAAGAATGTAACTTCTCCAGAGATTTTTGGATTTCCGGATATAAATAAAAAAAACCAGAAATTGTACAAAAAAAAAACAAATTTTTTTTCATTTCTGAGATCAAGTGGGGTTAAGATAACAGTAAGGCTACATCAAGTATCCAAGTTTGAAGGACCAAATTTTTTAGAGGAGAAGGTGTCTTGTACCCTAAATCCGTGTAAGAAAATAGGTTCCCTGGAGCTTCACTGAATGCTACGCTAAAAATTGGCCTTCGGGTCTTCAAATTTTGGATTTTTCAGGAAATGGGCTACTCCTGTTCCAATCTCTGGATTAAATAGGAAGAACTCTACAAAACCTTTGATGTAATTATTGCATATCACAACTAAGGTTCCCAAAAATAGTTTCCCCCCCCCCTAAAATGGGAGAATATTTGTTGCATAACTTTCACTTAGAACTGGATGTTTAGAAAATTTTAAAAAGTTTTTAAAATAGAGGAAAACATTTGGCTATGCCACAAAATCGTTGTTTTTCAAAGAACATATTTTGGATCATCAAACACTCCATTTTTCAAAAACTGTGCTGTCAGAAAAAGGGGCACTTTAACCATATTCAAAGGTCTAAGTGAAGAAATTATCAATTTACAACATGATTTCCTTTCTTTATCTTTCATTGCGGTCTGAAGTAATAAGCTTAAAACATGAAGCATAGGACCAGAACCAATATCAAAGCAAACCAAATATTCCGACAAACAAGAATAATGAGATGAAATGTTGTGTAAGTAACCCCATTTCCGAAATGTGAAGCATATCGACACATAAAGGAGCATGCAACACTGCGGCTCAACGTGGTGGAATTATCCAGCGAGCATGTACCCATTCTCAACATAACATCAGCCTATGTCGACCTAATTGGTAAAGCGTCATTTATAAACTCTACAATGAAGTCATCAGTGCAGATATGGAGGAAACCTTGAATTATTGAGTCTACCCTGCTGACAGAACATTCAGTTGATTTGAAAGAGACATTTCAAGCATTACCTTTCTTTCATAAACAAGAGGCAGTATGGCAAAGAGAAATGACTTTAATTTTTATTTAACCGATGAATGTAAACTTAATCTTGTTGTTTTGCTTTCCTGCATATTTGTCTTGTTTATTAAATTTTGTTTACCTATGCGTCAATGTTTTAAGCTTATTTACTTAACACCCCGGCATGAATATGGAAATGAAATCGATGTGAGAAAAATTTGATCATTCTTGACTTTAGACCTTTGAATACGGTAAAGTGCCACTTTTTCTGGCACATCATTTTTGGAAAAAAGATATGTGGTGATGCAAAGAGGGCATTTTTTGAAAAGCAACAGCTTTTGTGGCATAAGCCATAGGCTTCCTCCTCGGGAATCATTAACTGTTTAAATTGTTCGCAATCAATGCAGTGCAGTGAAGATATGCATGAAACTGTCCTTGGAATTTAGGGGGAACTTATTTTTTAGGGAACCGTGTATTTATAAAGAGTAGGCTGAAGCTCCCTCATGTTCTCAATCTGTGCCAATGCTGTTTTGGATTAATCACAGTTTTACTGTAGGGAGGATTGGCACCTCATGGTAAGCTATAATAGAGCTTCATCTTGACATTGGGTGCTAACTTGAGACCAATTAGAGTTGTACAATGTGGTTTCTTTGGCATGTGGGTGGGTCAAATGAATGCATGAAATAATTTGTGGCCAAGGATTGTATTATGTCGGGAATCACATCTGATCGCGTCGCTAAAAATGCTGTGTGTGACTGCGTTATACGCACAGCAGCGCACTTGCACCTAGTAAGAAGGCTCTTAGTAACATCAATATGTTAGTACACAATTGGAATTCAGCAGAGGATCAAGTTGTGCTTTTGTTGGCAAATGTTACAGCAATCTGTCGTCGGCAAATCCTCACTGCTATTTTGCGAAGAAGGCGGACACGCCTCAATTGATTCTAGACTAATAATTGTTGTGGCCAGGAAAAGTTTGTCCCAGAAACCTGCATACAACAGGCTAATGTGAATTAAATCTGCCATGAACCTGTGTGATTCGGTTTCCAAATTTGGGGGAATCAAAATTTGCTACAATGTTGCCCCTTTCAAAAAAAAAAAGATAAATTGGCCAAATGCAGTTAAAAAAATTCTTGCAATTTCATAGCTATTTTATGATTATAATAGGGTAAAAATAAAGGTATATAGCTACATACATAGCCATTTGTTGTTCAGACAAATCCTTTTAAAATTTGCCTTATAGAGTTTACACTGTAACCAATACTTCTGATCATATCCTTGCAGTACGACTTGTGGTTGTGTATTCCTCTGCAAAAGAGATTAGCAGCTATTGGATATTCTATGCTGAGACAACAAAAATGTAATTGATGTGTATCCTACCATTGGGTATTATTCAATCATGTCTTTGCTTGCTTTCTTCTTTGTCCACAGATGCTTTGATGACGTTTCTCCTTAAATCCGTTCAATTACAAAGAGGGCCGGCTAGTGCCCAAACGCCGGGCTTACCTGATGGCGACTTGGATCTGATTGGTCAGGATTACCTCTGGAGGGGTGTGTGCTGTGTGCACCAGATGATATTTCACACAAAGCTATAGAATTACTGAAAGAGACCTACACCAATCTAGGCCCCAGGTTACAAGCTAGCCAGGTAAGCTACACTGACTTGCACTGTGTGAAGTTGTACCTCTTGGGTTTTATGTCAGATAACGAACATAGGAACGTTTTAGCAAGGAATACTCAACTCTTGTTAAGTACTCTCAAGGGGAAATACTGATGTCTAATTGCTAAAACCAAGTATGCCATTATGTATGACACAGGTGTTTTTCTCTTAAAGACACTATCAGCGATTTATCCGAAAGAGTCAAAATATTAAAAATATGCAGGAATAGCTTAAAGTGAAGGATAAGTCTGTAGAATTCCCATAAGTTACTTTTTCCAACTGAAGAATTGACACAAAAGGAAGAAACGACAATTTTCCAAGATACAAATTGCCATTCAATTACGTGTTGTAATTTTACGTGTTAGTAAGTGTCCGTACGGACAGTAATGACTAAAATTTCCGATTTTGTCCTTATTAGGTTGCTCCTGGTCGTATCATTTGCAGGGTATGGTAGGATGCATGTACTTCTTACAGACATGTATATTTTCGATTTTCTGATCTAGCAAATCACTGATAGTGTCTTTAATCAGGCTGATTACCCAGGATGCATTGCTTGTTGCTATGCAAAAGCATCGCTTTGTCTAGAAATTTGCCAGTCACCTTCAAAATCTGTCGAAACCATTCACTGTTAAATAAAGTGTGACAGATTTTTGTACGAGTTAAGTTTTTAGAGTTATTTTGGTGAGTTATGGAGAGTTCATCGATGAGTTACATTTTTAGAGTTATTCTGAATTTGGATGAGTTCATCGATGAGTTATGTTTTTAATGGTGAAAATTTATTTTGGTGGGTGGAAGGACATTGCATGGTTTTAAATAGGGTGGTCTTGTGGTCCTGGGTGTAAGGGAGTGTTGGCCAGAATTAAGGGGGTGGTCGGGTGTAGTTTAAGTTGTCACTTGTAAGTGAATGCGACATTTGGCGGGGACATATTTTACGCATTGCATTGTTCCCCAATACGAAAGTCTGTTCCTTCATTTGTAAACAATTACAAATTGTTAGTGTTTAAATGCAAGCGTTAGAATACAGCATGATCGATATGCATTTTTGTCTAATGTACGCAATGTTTTTCCAAAGATACGGAGCTTGTCCAAGACTAGAAATCGGTATTCAAGGCAAGGCATTAAACAACAGAAACCAATGGGTTTTGAAGTAATGACTCTTATGGAAATTATTTTTTTCATAAATTGTGTAGGTTGAGATCCATGAAGACTTCATCCAATCATCCATGGATCGTCTCAAGGCGATGTACGACACATTACGGCTTCTAGAAGAAGACAAAGACGGTGCAGACAAGGTGCAGCAGGAGGCCGTCAGAATGACGAGGGTGTTGACGGTACTACGAGAGTACATCAGCGAGTATGACTCGGATTACACAGAGGAGAGGACTATACTACCAATGGCCAGGTGAGTGAGGCAATATGTAATTAAAGTGCAAAATATAGCATAACTACAGGAATAAACACCTCAGAAATTATACTCAATTGCTGGATGTTAGATGCAGTCCTGACTTGCTCTCATTTGAAACTGTAAATAGTTGCTTTTTGGATCCTACTTGTACAATTTGGCTGACATATATGTGCCATCAAGGGGTGCCATTTTTTGCCTTTTAAAACCTCTAAAATAACCCTAATATGTGATGTGATCAGCAAATGAAGTTGGAGTCGGCAAATATTGATCTTGAGATATGGCAAAACAAGGAAAATCTCTTTGTTTCATATTTGTTTTTTACCCACCTCCACTGGAATTAATTGGTCAATTCATGGGGTTTCAAGCAAATTTACTTTAAATGGTGCATACAGTTATACGGAAAAGTAAAAACTGAAGCTTACCCACTTCAGACTCATTTTTGTGTCGCCTTAACGAATGTCATGAGGCACTACTAGTTCCAAATTTCTGTGTGTCCGTCCGTCCGTACGACGCGGTTACCTTTTTCAAAATGCTCTGGAGGCTAACCACGCCTCTCCCCGACTTACTTCAAACTTGATAGGATATATAGAGTGAGGTGCCGCAATTTATTGTGTAGCTTTTGGCTGCATTATTTGCATATTCCATGAATTTTAATTAGCTTATTTGCATATTTTTCCGGAACCTTCGGTTAACCTTTTTTGAATGCCTGTTTGGCTAAACGCTAATATCCCGATTTAACTTCATACTTGGTAGGGTGATAGATGAGGTGCCAGAAATAATTATGTGTAGCTTTTGGCTGCTTATTTTTGCATATTCATGAATATTAATTAGCTTATATTTGCCGGTCAAAATAATAACCCTTTTCCCGCAAGGAATTGTGTGCAAGTTGTCTGGAGTTCCGTAAGGCTTATAATGATTTAACTTGTGGAATGCAGCGGATAAGAGTTCTCGACCTTTGAGATGTTTGGGCATATTTTCGGAAAGTTACATATGCCAATGAGCTATTAATAATGCAAAAATCAGCGTAATCGCTATCTTTTTTGAAAACGGTACCCATCGGATATGCAAAATTCCTTCACTGCACGAAAACCCATTCTGGTGCGCTTCTTTCTTTTGCTATTTGAAAGTTCCCTACTGCGGCTTTGGCTATGCAAATGAGCTAATTAAAATATGCGTACGTGCTTGAAAATCGTCTCAAATGGTACACGAGGGTGCCAGAGAGGGGTTTTGGGGAGGGGTAAGGGCAGGGTGGGGGTGTTGGGGAGGGGGCAGGGTGGGGTGTTATTGGTGAGGTGGGGGTGCGTCAGGGATGGTGTGGGGTGGGGTGCGTCGGTAACGGGGTCGGGGTGGAGTGTGTTGGGGTAGGGTGCGCGTTGGGGTAGGGAGCATCGGGAAGGGGGTTGGGTGCGAGGGGTTGTGGTACTCATGTGACCTTGTGTGGACACTTTGTGATTTGGTGACCTTGGTGACTTCTTGTTACCCCCATGTGACCTCTGTTACCCTCAGATGGCCCTTGGTGGGACCTCATGTGACCTTGATGACCTCATGGGACTTTGGTGACCTCAACGGACCTTGGTGACCTTGTGTGAACTTTGTGACTGTGTGACCTTGGTGACATTCATGGAACTTGGACTTCATGTGACCCATGTTGACCTTGACTGACCTCATGGACCTTGATGCTCATGTGACATTGATGACCTCATCCAGCGAATGGTGACCTCATGCGACCTTGATGACCTAACTGTCACCTTTGGGCCCATTCACAAATCAGTGCCGCCGGGGTAGGTTCAGGGTGGGATGCGAAGGGGATGAGGTGGGGGGTGTAGGAGGGGAGAGGGGAGGGGCGTAGGAGGAAGGGTGCGTCGGGGCAGGCTGGTGGTGGGCCGGGAGGGATGGGCCGGGAGGGATGGGGTTGACCTCATGTGAACTTGGTGACACATATGCCTTTGTGACACATGTGACCTTTGTAACACTTCTTCCAGTGCATTTGTTTTCTTTCTAAATCATTGCAAAACTTCATCATAAAGCAGTGATCGCGCAAACAGGCGACACTTGTGGGTTCGAGAGAACCGCCTTTTTTCTTGATTGACATCACATATAGTTGCGCATTGAGTGGTTTCTATAGTTTGAAAAAAAAAAGTTTCTAGTATTTTAAGAAAAGTTTTATAGGATAAGCAGGAATGAGGCTTAAGAGTAGGTGGAACACTGAAAGCATTACTGAAAACATGCAGTGGAAATACAGTGAAAATAGCCAGAAAACATTTAAAATTGCGGAATAAAATGTCCTTAAATGTTAAGATAATGGTAATATTGAAGGCCCATAATGATTGATGAAGGAAGAGTGTAATTAATTAAATAGCACATACTTTTTGTGATTGTTTTTAATCAGGGCACATAGAGGCAAGCATGTCACTCTTCTAGTAAGGTTTCCCCAACCAGGCAGAACAGGTGGAAGACCTAGACATCTGGTCACATAACCATTAATCACTGCATCTTGGGTTTTAGAAGACAATCCTTCTCAGGTAATCAGGGAGTACAGTCCAAAGCCTGGAAAAAGTGCGGGAACGGGAACCTGTTCCTCGGGAAATCTGCCTGAAATTGTTAGTTCATAATAAATACATTGAATTGAAGGGAAATTTTGCAATCTTAGAGGGAAATTTGATTGTGTTCCTGGGAATTTGCCTTTTCCAGCCCTGGTTACCGTGATACCAGTCTCGTAAAAGTGGTTTTGACGCTCTTGCAACCATATGGGTTAAAAAGACCAACAAGGAGTTATGAAGTCAACAGAAACATATGAAGAATAACAATCTCTTTGAAAATTTCCTTCTGTACGTAGGGAAATTTGATTGTGGTTCTGGGAATTTGGAATTTTTTCCAGCCCTGGTTACAGTGATACCTTTCTCTTAAAAAGTGTTTGGACGCTATTGCAACCATAATGGGTTTTAAAAGATCCCATGTGGAGTTTTTGAAGTGCAAACCATTAAACATGAAGAAGAAGTCTCTATACTGTAGTAAAATGCTGAAATGACAGCACCATTTGTGCTCACAAGTATGAAAGGTCGATTTGCCATCATCAGTGCTGAGGGTTATTATGCTGTCATGGTGCGTGGAATAAGGGTTATTCCTCCACGTAATATTGCAGTGATGATCAGTGACACTGATACCAACAACATCGACTCGTGCGGACTTAACAACAGTTGGTGGTTGGTGGCCTCAAGTTATCGTTTTATGCAATACAGTTATAGGCACTCACGTGTGCAACTGGACCAAATCTGACCCTTTCCCTTCTATCCTTTTAGCTTCTATTCGAGATAGGGTAGTGGAACCCTTGCTGGACAACACAACAGAAAGTCTCTACGCTGTCCACTGCTCCAGTCAGTCATCCTGATTTTAGTCTAGGCCATTGGAATAATAGATGAGCCTGACAACAGGTAATGCTGTACAAACGTTCCTCACTGTAAACCACCCATGCACAGTAAATGACATTGCAATTCTTTTGAGGATTTTTTATCCTTTGGAATATTGTCTTGTCATGGTCATCGTCATCAATGATAATGAACACGACAACAATTGCACAAACTAGACTATTGTCAAGACTTCAATGAGGGATTAGAGCTTTATTTTTCTGTCATGCAGGCATGTAGCCCTCAATGAGTGTTACCCTGACTAGGTTTCACTGAAGAATAGGGTAATTATATATTATTGAAATATGATACGCAAGTAAAGAAGATGTCATAGTCTGCAGTAAGGTTTACTGTATTACTCATGTGATGTTAAACCATTATTATGGGTGTTGTAGCTGACAGCAGGTAAAGGCTATACACAGGCCAACCCCATGGTAGACTTGTTGTGAATGAGAATTATTAGACCATCTGAAGACAGGAGCCTTGTAGGCCAAAGACCTCCTCAGAGACAAAACGGTAAGGGACTAAAGGGTTCGTTCATACTTTGCTGGCACTGTGCAGGTCAGTTGCCGATATATTGATCGCTTGCTGCAGCAACTCAAACGCAACCTACTAGTGCTGGTTTTCCGGCACCGTCTCCGCTGCGGGTCCGCCTATGCGTGGTACCCGGTGGGTGCCTGCCGTCTGGCTTTCCTCACGGGTCTCCTTCGTGGCCTGCTCCTGCGGGGACACAGTACCCTCCGCAGCATACCTTTTTTCAGGTTCCTGCTGCAATCCCCGTAACGGGGCTTACCGCACCCAGTCGGGCTGGACTGCTGGGGGTGGGACAGTCCTGGTTATGGTCTTTATTTCGACCGGGGCTCACCGCTTGCGGGAGCCCTCCAGGCTATGTCACATCGCGCCTATGTTTGGCTCCTCCGTCGGCTGCCATGGCCGCAGTCTACCTGCGTTCTGTCGGGTGCGTTCTTCTTACCCCCCGCTTTCCCCTGAGCGGGTCCATTGCGCCGCTGCTGCAGCGTTTGTCTCCTTTCTGGAGCCACTCAAGCTGTCGCGGTACAAGCCTGGTCACCTGGCCGGGGCAGAGCTTGTACGGACCTACCACTACCCTTCAGCTTATGTGCCTGGACTTTGTGGTGTCGTCCCCAACGCCGACGCCTTCTCGGCCTGTACCCCGCAGGGGCGGGCTGGGGTGTGCAGTCGAACCTTAATGGCTCCTGCGCCCACTATTCCAGTGCGGCTTGGATCCCTTCGGGAGGCCCTGGTGTTCCGTCGCCCAGGTGGCGTCGCCTGTCCGCTTCCCCTCCAATCCGCTAAATCGTGTCTGTTCTCAGCACCGTCCTCCTCAGGACCTCTACCAGCCGGCAGACCTTCCTAGGTTTTCGGAGGACAAAGCGTGGCGGGTTGGACTGGGTCTCGGAGGAGAGTCACTTGGTTGATACTCCTTCGCAGCGGTCGACGTCCGCGGCATCTTCGGTGCAAGGAGGAGGTGGATTTCCTCTTCCCGCGTGCCCCCCTCTGTGCTGCGCGGGGCGGCTGAGAGTCTCGGCCTGCCTGCCGCCTGAGCGGCGTGCGAGTAGGGACAAGCTCATCTTTGGGCTTCCCTATCCTCCCACCGGAACGCGTCCAGCGTTGACGCTATCCACAGACTTTGGTCTTCTGTGGCTTGCGCTCCGGGGAGGTCAACTCAGAGCTCTCTTCGTACCCCGGTGAAAAAAACTTTCCGCCAAGTCGGTGAGAACTACCGAAGTGACTTCGACTCCTACCTGAGGACTCCAACTAAGATCTTGACCTAGCAGCCAAGTTGCCAACGGGCAAAGCTGCCCCGACTCGTCTAGGCGTTCTCCTCTCTCCCCTCTTCTGGGGGACCAGTGATGCACCTAACCTGCGGTGACCTCTGGTGCATTAGGCCTAGGTTGCTTGCCCTCAATGGTCCTCGCCCACGATCTCAGATCCTTGTTGGGCGAGGGTGGTAGCTTCGGAAGCCGCTGATGCCATTTGACCGTACTAGCCCGCGCGCCTCGGCCCTAGTGGACTCGGCAAACGGAGGCTTCAATGTCTCTGGCGCGTCGCATCAGCTTCCTGTGACGCGAGAACGCCTGCTTCACTCGCTGCGCACCCTGAGCTCCGTTCTTGCATCGGAGTCTCAAGGAGGAAGAAAAAGGCGGAGGGTGGAGGTAAGGGGATTTTGGGGGGACGAGGGAGGAGGGGTAAGGGGGAGGGGAGTAAGGGAAGGGAGGGGGGGGGAAGGAAGGGGTGAGGAGGGGGGGAGAGAAGGAGAAGGAGAAGGAAGAAGGAGGGAGGGAGGGGAGTGGGATGGAGACAGGGGTGGGAAGGGGAGAAGGGGGGGAGAGGGGTGTGGGCTAAACATATGATGGGTGGTAGGGGGAAAGGGAGGTGGGAGGGGTGGGGGGGGTAGGGAGATGAGGAGGCAGGGTTGAAGGAAAGAATGGGTGGGGCGGGATGGAGGGGAAGATGAGTTGTTGGTAGTGGGGGAAAGGAGGGGGTAGGGTAGGGAGAGGGTAGGGTAGGGAGAGCGACTGTGGGGGCCGGGAAGGAACCCCGGTGGGGAGGGGAGTAAGGAGAGAGAGGGGAAAGGAGAAAGAAAGATGTAGGGAGGGGGGACTAGGAGGTATTGGTTAAAGTGAATAGAGAATGGGAGGGTTTGGGGGGGTAGAAGGGAGGAAAGAGTTAAGAAGGAAAGGAAGTAGGGGGGGGAGGAAGAGATTGACGAGAGAGAATGTGGGGGATACCATGGAAGAAAATCTTCCAAGGGGAGAGAGAGGGTGAGAGGAGGGTGAGGAGGGGGTTGGGGCTAAGGTTGGGGAAGGGGAAATTGAGGTAGGAAAGGAAGAAGAGGGGAGAGGGAGGTGAGTATAATAGGTGAGAGGGATAGAGTGGAGTAGGAATAGAACGGAGAGAGGAATGTAGGTGATATAGGACAGTTTGATGGGAGTAGACTGAGCAAAGGAGGGGGTGATTAGTAATAGGGAGATGAATGGTTGCGAAAAGGTAGGGTGGAAGGAGTATGGGGGCGAAGGGGGCTGAGGGGGCGTAGAGGGGTACTGACAGAGTAAAGAGGCCCAAGCCGAGCGCGGGACGTCCCTTTGGAGGTTCGTTCGGTTACTCACTGCTTGCCTCAGCAGAACGCGTGGAGTCGGAGCGGGCGCTTCAGGAGGCTCGGGCGAAGATCTCCTCCGGGAGATCTTCGCCTATGAAATACTAAGCGCTCGCCAAGCAGGCGAAGTCGACACTTCGGCCTCAGCAACCCAAGCAGCCCGCAGCCCCTGCTACTTCTTCTCAGAGGTCCGGAGCCAAGCCGAAGGTCTCGTCCCCGTCCCAAAAGCAAGGCGCCTGGGAAGGGAGATCCTCGTCCTGAGGGCAAAACGCGGCCAGCAGGGTCTCCTTCCTTTGGGGAGGGAGCCTTACCACCCCAACCACCGCTCCGGTGTGGCGGCCGGCTTAAAGTTCTTAACGTGCGGATGGCCAGCCATATTTCTTTCTTTCTCCCGCACTTGGGTGCTGAGCGTGGGGGAAACGGGGGTATCGATAGAATCATCACCGCGAAACCACCCGTCGACTTCACCATCCGAGACCCACCCGCCCTGCGGGGGAGGCCGAAAACCAAGTTCTTCTGGCCGTAGGTCCTCTGCGCCTCTTGGCGAGAGTGCCATTTCCTCCCCGTTCACGACCCCCCCTTCACCGAGGGGTTGTGGTCGACGTTCTTCTTGGGAGCCAAGAGCCGGGGATGGCGTCCCAATCCTGATCACATACAATCAATCCGAAGCAAGGTTCAGGATGGAAACCTCTCAGCGTCGATCCTGCGCTTGTCATTTGAGGGGAGATGGGCGTCCTTCTTTGGATCTGAAGACGCCTACCTACACGTTCCAGTCGGCAAAAAAACAGACCGCCGCTGTCTCAGATTTTCCAAATCCATGGCCAGTCTACGAGTGGGACGTGTCCTCCCCCTCTCGGACATCCCTCTCCCAAGGGTCTTCACGTTTGGTGACCCAGGAAGTGGCCGGCCTTCCTCATGCGTCAGGGGGGTTCAACCTCTGCATGTACCTGAACGACTGGCTAATCTTCGGACCCGCGTCCGCCCCCAGTCGACGATCGATATGGTCAGTCGTACCATTCAGATCGTGCGGAGGCTGGGCTTTATTGTCAATTTCGACAAATCGAGCCTAACCCACTCTCAGGACCTGAGGTACCTGGGTGCGCGGCTGCAACTGCTTCCCGGCATTGTCAGATTCGACGGCCGAGCGTGTGTAATGGTCGTTATTCCGACTTTGCGACATCCATGGCGCTGCCTTACGCAGGCCCCCGCTCGGACGGCTTCGCTTCTAGGCTTGATGGCCAGTCCTCGTCGACCTCGTCCCTTCCTGTCGATTCCATATGAGCTGCTTCAAATGCACCTCGTACGGCACTACAGGCCGATCAAGCACCCAGATTATTCCCGTCCTGATCCCCCATCAACTTGGGATCCGTGAACACCTGGCATGGTGGTCTCACCGCCCACCCTGACTCGGGGAATTCTTTCCCCGCCTCCTTCCCCCTGTCGATATTGTTGTCACGACGGACGCGTCAACGTCGGGTTGGGGGGTTTCAATCAACCCTAGACCGGTGTCAGCGCCTCGGGTACGTGGTCCCGGACCGATGCTCATGCGCATGTCAATCGCCTCGGAGTGTGGGCAGTGGAACGAACTCTGCTCACTATTCGAGGCGAGGTGACCGAACTCCATTGGTCCCTGTAAAGACGACAACTCAACCGTGGTGGCCTACATCAACAAGCAGGTCGGGACAGGTCCCGGTCCCTGTGTCCTCGATGCCATGCGTCTCCTAGCTGGTGTCGGGACCCGGGCCCTCACTTTGTCCCCTCGCACATCCAGGGGCCTCACTTCCTTGCCCGACGATCTGTCATCGCGGCAGATGCCAACGGCCCTCGGAATAGGATACTGAACCAACCGAGATGTCTTGCGGGAGATCTTCAAGAGACTTTATGGTGTTCCTCCGATCGACCCTGTTCGCCTCGACCTGAGTCACCAGCGCCCTCTGTACTGCACCCGCACTCACGACCCGGTGCGTTACGCATTCGACGCTCTGGCGATAGTCCGGCCGGGGTTCACGGCCTATGCCTTCCCACCATTTCCGATTCTACATCGTGTAGTTACGAAAATTGGGCGGGAGGGCCGTGCCGGGTCAATCCTCATCGCTCCCTTTTTGGCCGAAACACCTTTGGTTTCCGCCAATGGTGGATCGCTTGGCGCCCGCCGCTGCGTCCACCGAACCGTCCGGACCTAGTATTTCCCTTTCGGACGGAGGGAGCGCCAGTCTCTCGCTGGAGCACCACTAGCGTTGACTGCGTGGGCATTATCCGGCAAACAAAAGCGATGCGAGATTCTGGCTTTTTCGCAGAGGTCGGCCTCGCTCATATCCAGGAAGAAGGCAGTCCACCATGGACCTTACTCTAAGCGTCTTGGAACCTACTTCCCGCTGGTGTGAGCGACTAGAGGGTCTCCGACTTGGGCATCTGTAGCCGAGATCGCTGACTTTGTCACCGCTTTGATAGCGGACTTGCAACTTCGACTGTCAGAAACTACAATCCGTATCCTAGCGAGCCATAGAGGTTTCGACGACGAATCTACCTTAATGACGATTGCCTCGACCGTCTCCTTCTAGAGTGTATGTTTAATATTATCACGACCTCCGGCAGGGACAGATAACGTCCCACCCTGGGAGCCTTACTACTGTTCCTATAGAACTATTAGTGAAGAAGCCCCCCGGTTGAACCAATGGCTGAGGCAATCACTTAAAAACAGTCACCATTAAGACGGTTTTCCTGGTCGCTCTCGCCTCTTGGATAAGCGATGCTCGGAGATAAGACTATCTCGATGTCAGCGTCAGAATTCTCTCGGGCGTCAAATTGTTCTTCAGGCCGGATTTTCTGGCAAAGAACGAGTCTCGCTCATTCGACACTCAACATTATCTTACCCCCCCGAATTGCATCATGTCACTCTTCGGTGCGGGATATCGCCTGTGGTGTCCCGTTCGGGCCCCTTGAGTACAGAAACGTAAAACTAGTCCTCGCAGGGGCACGAACGTCTCGTTGTTTCTTACACACGCGTCCCCCCACGGTTCCGCGTCCGAAAGCGACAATTGCTAGAGGATTACGCGCTGTAATTAATGATTCCAACGCGGTGATAGGTGCTTCCCAAGCTCGAGCCCATACTGTTCGTAATATCACTTCGTCCTGGGCCTATCACCGCGGAATCAGCATTGCCGAAATCTGCGAAGCTATGTCGTGGAGGGCTCCCACAACGTTTTCGTCAGTGTACTACAGAAACCGTACAACTCCCCAAAGAGAACGTTGCGAGGGCACTCCTGCAGAACCAACACTAAATTCAACAACACACTATACATAAAGTCTCCCCATCCGGTTTGCCGACTATGACGCTTTGCCCCGGAGTATTCCATTGGTCATGTGAGCATCTATGTCCCCGATTTGTATGTTAATGCCTTTAGGCCCTTAACATATGTGGCTTTATGTTTAGTGCCGGTCTCGCCTTTGGCTGCCTTCTGTTGACTGCTCTGAAATTTCATGCTCCACCTCCGACTGAGTGTGCTAGTCTGGTGTTGATTGAAAATATTCATTCAACGGGGGTTAATTCATATGTTTCAGTCAACATTGGTGTAAAGGAAATCAGTTCAGTGTAATGATTTATTCAAAAACACATTATGTTTTATAAATCATCTAACTGAAGCCTGATTTCCTTTCCAATGTTGACTTCCCACTTCCAGGCCCGCCCCACAGCATGATATATACGCGCGTCCGTGTGGGCTTGAGCCAAAACAGAGTTGAGGAAGAGCTATGGTCGACAGGGTGTGACCTGGGGTCACTGGTCGAGGCCATTTCTTCTTTTAGGGGTGCTAAAATAGGTATTTTGGGGCATTCCACTTCTCAGAAGGGAAATGCATATGTTTCAGTCAACATTGGAAAGGAAATCAGGCTTCAGTTAGATGATTTATAAAACATAATGTGTTTTTGAATATTTTGCACCTTGGTCGCAGCGCGATTGTACCTTGTACACGCCCACGTTGCTACTTCGTACTTATAGCTGGACAGAGTATACATGTACTTCACTTTATCCAAGCTGTGGTTAAAGTCTGTTCATATTTCAGCTGCATTGTAGGGAGTTGCGTTGCATGCTGTGCATTCTACTGCAATGTGTATACTGGTAAATTAAAAAGTTGAATCAATTTTAAAGGGGGATGGCCCAATTTCATTATATAAATTTGTCCTCTTGATTGAATTAGCTTGAACCCCATACGCCACGTGCAAAGTTTCACGCCGATATTTCAATCTGTTTTGATATGAAAGCTAAAAACGTGATTTTGTAAGCCCATAGAATACTGTGTAAGAATAATATTGGTTAACCAAAATAGGGCATGTTTTCGCTCATAACATCCAAACCAACTCCCTTTAATGCTAAGATTTCACAGGCTAAACAAGAAAAATGGCAGCTCTCTTCCAACCCCAAAATTTTAACTACTTCCGGTTAAATCGGAAGTCATGGGGACGAGGCTATTCATGATTGGGCCATGACCTTTTTAACTGGATTTGCATTGAATTGTGTTGAGCAGCTGCCAAAAGTGGTCAGTATATCAGCAATGCAATATTTCACTATACAGTATGATAAAAGTAGCAAAATATGCAGAGCAAAACTAGAACAAACGTGTAAGCTGACCTTGGTATGTTCACCCTTAATATTATCTTAAATTGTATATAAAATCTAAGACATACACACAAGGACATTGTGTTCTAACAGTAAATAATTTGTGTTCATCTTCTTTCAGGTTGTGTACTCATTATTAATGCCTGCCAAGCAACCTCACGGGGAAACAGCATTTGAATTTCAGGTACAGAAAAACTTTGTTTGATGATCTTTTTTTAAGGTTGAGCTTTTTTTTAACAGTGGCTATTTTGTGACTTTACAATTCCAAGATTTTAACTAACAAATAGTTTTTGAGAATTGAGATTTAAAGTTCACCAAAAAAATTGACTGGAAATGATGATTTTAAGATGACAAAGAAAGTGGGAATTGGGACATGTTATATATCATTTAAAAACTTATAATAATTTGAACAAAATGAAAAAGACATCTCTAAAAATGCCAATTTGTTAGTTAGAACCTTGTAAATTGTAGGTATTGATTTGTTGAAAACTGTAAATGATCACTTTCCTTTCCAGGGAAAGAAGGATATGTGAAAGATTTTGTGATAAGGTAAGTAATACTCATTTCAGAACAATTTCTTGAAGAGTGGAGGAACGGGATGTGTGCAGAATATGCTTACCAAGAACAACTTCCTTCCCAATGCAGACATGGAAACGAGGAGGTAAGGTTTTAAACCATCAAAACCTTCCATATTGGTTGGAATGGGCACCTATGAAGGCTTGTGCTTGCATGCGCCCATCCTTGTGCTCACAAATACATGTATATGTGCTCTACAAAAGGTTTGCATGCAGCAAGGCTATGCCAAGTGTTTTCTATTACAATTTCAACAAAAATAGAAAATGAATATTGAGAAACTTTTGAGTAGTCGTTTTCTGGACTAAAATTCTAATTAAGTAAATCAGTGATGAGCTGCATGTAAATGACCGCTTTTCTGAGATGGTGCATGTGTACCACCCTTAATTGCTTGGTGTGGGAGAGGGATTGGGGGGGGGAACTAAGTTCAGAAAATGGTTATTTAATCATGCTTGTCCTTCAGCACACACACACATCTTAATTATGAAAGCAGTGATGATTATATAGCAGGTGTCCTGATGAGTTTTAGCAGTTTTGCACAAGATTGTAATAATGAGTTTGTATGGCTTCCAGTAATACTATTTAAAAAATTATCAAAAAATTGAATTCTGAAGGAAAATTAGAAGGTACCGTTATCTATGATAACTTTCATGCAGTTAAAGGCACTATCAGTGATTTGCCAAATAAGAAAATCAAAAATAATCAAAAATCAGATTTTTGTATGTGTGTAACAAGTATAGCTATCCTAACATACCCTGCAAGTTGTAAGGCTGAAAGCAACCTAATAAAGACAAAATTGGATATTTTAGTCATTACTTTCTACAACACATAATTGAATGGAGATTCAAATCTTTGAACAGTGCTGTTTTTCCCTTTTTTTGGCATTTTGCATTCTACAGACTTATTCCTTTACTTTCAGACTACTCCTGCAAATTTAGAATATTTTGATTCTTTTAGGTAGATCGCTGATAGTGCCTTTAACTTGAATTTGTCAAAACCTTGCAGCAAGATTTCAAATTATTGAAAGCATTTTTTTCATGGAAAGTAATAGGTTACCATTCTTTGCTATTTCTTTCAGGGCTGCTTTACTTATGGTGCTGAAAATCGGCAAGCTGATGCTGACGACGGTAGGCTACGCCAAAATTGCCGCCGTGGCAGAGGCCTGCCAGACCGATTCCTCGTCCAGCCAAACGCCCGCTCCAGTGTCGGCCAGCACACACAACCAGGCAGTAGTATTACAGCAAGCTTTGCAGCATATACCCAACCCCAACGCCGAGTGCGTGCTTAGAATTTGTAAGCTATTAGATTAGGAAGACATGCAGCTGAAGAGGTGAGATAGTTGTGCTTGGTTTAGTTGGACAGCAATTTTTTTAAAAACGATTATATTATCCCCTCCACCCCCACGGGGGTACTCAACACAAAGTACCATTACAGGGATATGCTGCCAAAAGTGGGTATCATGTCAGCTTCTGGTGTATAAATGATTCCGTTTTTATGCCAATTTTGGTATAGTAAGGCCCTGAAACTCAATATGAGTTGCTCGTCACATTTTTTTTCATCCAATAATGAGGGGGGAAAAAAACTATTTCATATTCATTATTTGGTACATGGTATTTTACAGTGAAATTTAAACCTACAGGGGTATTATCGACGCGAATACGAAACAATTTGCGGTCATTTTTAGACTCATTTCCGAGACTTCTGAGACCAGGTTCCTACCACAAAAAAATTCCATTATCGACTGAAAAGGTGATACTTGAACAGAATTTTTCACATAATGAATTATTTTCAGATTTGCGGCCGCTAACGTGGGCAGAAAATCATAACGAGGGCGGGGGACGGAAACTAATAATCGAGTTCCAAGGGGCCCTAATGGGTCGTTTTTTCAAAATTTTCTGAAAATTGTTGGAAAATTAGTCAAATTTCCTCAATTGAAAGCCAAAATTTTATAAAAATAGTTGGAAAATTAGCACAATTTCTCCCAATCTGAAGCCAACATTTTTCAATTTTGCTAAAAATATCAAAATTTTTAGGGCAAAAATGGCAAATTTGCATGGCCTAAAATCTTTATCTGTAGTATAGCTATGGGTCCCTTTTTCAGCAAAATTTGATATGTATATATGGGTCTGGACTCTCGGAGGCACATCCCCATCCGAACCAAACTTGAGAACCCCCGGGCCTCCACCCTCACAAAACTATTGGTCAATCGAGGGACACACCTGTTTCTGATCCAAACTTGAGGCTGACGGTCGAGTTCTTTTGCACACATACCAGTGATAATACCTTTTGCCCAAGTGATTAAAATGTTGTGTATTAAGAGTGTGGGAGAGCGTACTCCCTAATGCAGCAGACGTCTTTGATGAATGGGACATTTGAAGGGGACACATTTTACTCAGTGTATAATTCAGAGTTCTGCTGGTTTTAAATTGACACATTGAAAAGAGTGAGAAAGAGAATGCAAAATATAGCAGGGATGTAAGTTTAATTCAGGCTTTCCGTTAGTCAAAAATTATTTTCAGCTCGTTTTGGGGGCTTTTAGCCCCAATTCACTCACTTTTTCAGGTCGTTCAGGCTTTACTCTTCAGGCCCTCTGAACATCCCTGATATCTGATATTGGCATTGGGACAGTACACAGTTTTTTGTGTAATGTGTAGACCGTTAGTGATTTGTAACATTCTACTTTATTTGAGCATTAGTCAGAATAAACATTGTTGTAATTGATAAGACTAACCAGCTTGATGCATGTATCCTCATTTATCCCATCACAGCAAGCCAAGCTGGAGACACCAGATCTTAGTGTAGTCAAGGCCATTGAGAAGATATCTTGGGCAGCGGGCTGTGGCGCCCTCCATCTCATACATGCCACCAATGAAGAAGTGCACAAGTGCTATGAAAAGGTTGGTTGACCCCTTGTTATCTGCTTCACTTAATTCCTTCCACTATTTGACTCCCAGCAGTCATATTGTTTACTTCCACTACTATTTGTTTCCCAGGAGTCCTATTGTCCTTACTTACATGTTTTCCAATTTCAGCCCTGTAATTTAAAGTATGACCTAATTTAAGTATATGAAGTTTTCTCTTATATATTTTAGAAGGGGGCCTATATGCATGATTCTAGCAGAACCTATGAGGAAGCGAAACTCAATCAATGCACGCGAGGATCAAGTAAATGATACAACTCGAGAAAGTGATGAGACAAATATTAAATGAAGGCTCGGAGAAACTGGCGAGCATTTTTCGTCTTTATTTAATTCAATGCTCACCAGTTTCTTTGAGCCTTTATATAATATAATACAAGTTTTGTCTTGATAGAATGGCCTTCACCCCAAAACCCCATCTGTAAAGGTTTGTGCCGATATTTCAACCCGTTTTGATGTGAGAGCTAAAAACATGATTTTGTAATCCCCATTGAGTACTCGGTAAGCTTTATATTGGTCGACCAAAATGGGGCACATTTCGCTCATAACATCCAAACCAAACATCCTTTAGCCCTAAGATTTCACAAAATTTTGACCACTTCCAGTAAAATCTGGGGTTCTGGAGACAAGGCTATTAGCAATCGGACCATGCCCCCAAATAATTTATTACACAGAGTGACTATTGCCATTTCAGGGTAACAATCGTGTGCCTGAGACAGATGATGTGACGCTATGTCGTGAGGCCTTGGAGGTGTTAGCGGTGTGTCTTGCTCTATGTCCAGTAGCCCTTGATGCACTCAATAAGGACAAGGCTTGGCAGTGCTTCATTATAGATTTACTCTTACTATCCAAGAGCAGGTTAGTGATGTAATGATGTTCTTTTAATTACAAAGACAACATGAATTTGATAGTAAGATTCAGAAAGCCCTTAACTTTTCTATATTTTGTTGACAACACAATAGTGGGTGGTATGTATTATCGAAGTAGATGTATGTCTGTCTGTTTGTCTTGTGGCTGTTCATTAATCCACAGTACAGGCAAAATGCAACTCCCCATGAACTTAGAACTTGGTAGGGTAGTACACTAAGATGACTTCTGGCTCTGTAGTTTTGCAGCAAGATACCTACAAAATTATACTATAGTTATTCTTTGCCCTGAGCCCAGACAACTTCAATAAATTGCCTCTTAAAGGTGCTTGTTCAGATATGTCGTTTGTGTTTTCTACTTGATATGAGAGCCTGGCACTTGCACATACACCCCATCAAGTACCGTGGGAAACAAACTTGCGGTTTTGATGGTGTTGCAAAGCCCTATTCAATACTGTGCTAATATTGATGGTTAAACATTAAAACGTCGTTTTTTGTTTGTACATTGGGAATGAATTGGATCTGAAGGCTCAAATTTCAGGATGACAATGAGAAAAATACGGCCTTTCATCTGATATCAAAATCGGTACTACTTCCGGGTAGATCAGGGGGTCCCAAAGATGATCGGAACACTCACCGTTAACATAACCACCTTGTCATATTTTGGTATAATGACACCTTAGGCCAAAGAAGAAGAGAGTGGCAAATGCATGACATATAAGTTGCAGGTATGAGTAACAGACTACGGCGAGCATGTTTCAAGAAGGGCTTTTGAGTTTGAGGTGGGCGGTTCGAGGAGGGAACGACCAAAGAAGACATGGAAGAAGCAAGTGGAGGAGGAGAGTAGGAGTTGGGGATGGGAGATGAATTGAATCAGGCGAAGTGGGAATTGAGGGAGTAAGGGCCGATTGCTGCGGGTGTGAGGTGAATCTGGCCAACCCCCGTTTTATGGACAACAACCAGATTTAAGTAATTCTGTGTTTTTGTCTGTTTTCCACGGCCTGTGAGACTATCGCAGCAGCTAAAAACGTTTTTCTACTGATGGGCCACCAAATGTTTTGCAGGCCACAGTCCTCTCCTCTTGGCTCTTTATAACCTCCTGCTTCTCTGTCTCCAGGTAAGCAATATTTCAAGGAGGCGCAGATAGGGAATGTCAATAGTCGGGGAATAAAAGTATTCAGAAATTGGCACAATCTGGGGATTGGCTTTTAATCTTTTTCAGAAAAATTGTTGAACATAGGTGCAAAATTCAAGTTCAGATTGCACAAGGAGCATGTGAATCATGGCTGTTGTAAAGAACCTACATTTAAGCATAAACATGACCAACACACTTAAAAGTGGATGGCAGAGATGGCTTTAAGGTGTAGCTGTTTTTTGTCTTTTGGTGTTGTTTACTTTGTCAGGGAAAATATCAGTATTCAGTGAATTTGAATGTATATGATATGTAGCCACACTCAGTCTGGAGCAAATATGATACTGCTTTCCATGTGGTATATTTTACATCAGATTTCAACTTACTTTTACGTGAATGCCCTTTGAGATGAGCCGAACCTGAAAACGTCAACTTCACAGGCCAAAAAATAACTTACAGCTTAAAAATTTATTTATCTAAATGTATGAGTAGGTGTGAATTGTGTTAACCATAATTTTCTGAGTGTAGCAAAGTACATTTACACTCTAACAATTCATAACCAAGGCAAGCTGAGAGTTAGTTTTGGTAGCTTGTATATAGCAAATATTGCTTCTCATTGTATAATGTTGTTTCCTTCGGAACGAATACAGCCAAAGATCATGCAAAGTCGTGTAGTGAATACTTCTCCCTGCTATGTCGACTACTCAACTATGCCTTTGCCACTAAATACGGTTGATGGCCTAATTCTGAGATATTGCTTAACAACGAAATAGATTGGCTAAAGAAGATAAGGGTAAGTGACTTCAAAGAAACATGTTCAGAGATTTAACTGTTGGTAATACAGAAAACAGTAAATCGTTAAACTCGCACAATTTGGTATTCTGTAACTTGACATTGCTGATTGGATAAAAAGTATCGCTTCTGTTGTGAAATATTAAACAAAACAGCTGGAAGACGGCCTCTATACTAATGTGTATGTGTATGTTATTTTTTAAGAAGATGCAAATATGATGAAATTGACCATTTCCAAATCTCAAAAAAATCAATTCGTTCGTTCGTGTAAGCCATTGATGTGGCTTTAGGTGTCTGGATTAGTTGAGCTGTGTAAGCTGATCCGGGGGAACATGTATCCATGATATGGACGCTCCTAACTTGGCCCGCTTTGAGGCTGGGGGCGGATTGGGAACAGTCAGGGGTTTTCACCCTACTCAGGCCTGTGAGAGTTCAGCTTCTAAGCTGATATCAGCTTTTTTATGCTTTCAAAAAGTCAGAATTTTAGCTTTTTCTTCTTTCTTTTTTTCCCCTCCTCCCGCCTGTTTTTGACCTCTGTACGTAGTTTTACACTATATTTCAGCTTTTTTAGCTACTTTTTCGAAACCCCACTCACAGGTCTGCTACTCTTATTTGAATTGGCTGCGATGCACATGTACATTTGTGACTCTCTGTACATGGGACCGACGGCTTAACATCCCATCCAAAGGATGTGGTGCTTTCATGATTCATTTAGTAGCCATCTTTCTAAAAATTATGGTTAGGTGATAGTAAAGTATAATTGACAATATTAAGAAAGAATGGTATTTATTAACCTAGACTTTGAAATGTTGGAATCATGACACTTGGATGTTTTATTTAATATTTCAATTGAGATTAGAAATAAAAAATACATTCACATTACAGATTCTTGAAGTGTATGATGTGAGTGCTGTGTTTTTTACATCTGTACTTCTTACCAAATTGCTTTTACAGGATGGCGTCTTAAGTACCGGGGAAAGCGTCTGTGAAGATGCCCTACTCGAGGGACACTTAGGAATCATGAGAGAACTACTCGCTTTCATGACGCCAGAGAAGAAGTTCCAAATAGGCGCCAAGAAAGATGGCTGCACCTTAATCAAGGTAGGATAACAATAGTGCATGTAGCGTAAGTGCACCTTTGTTACTGTGCCATTGTGACAGTATTTGCCTGAAGTTGGCATTTGAAGCAATGAGCAATTTCTGGCAAAATGTAACAAAACAAAATTTTCTCAGATTTTGGTCTCAAATGAAAGATTGTGGCTTGGAAAGTTGACTAATTTAACTATTAAGTTGAAGAAAAAGCCAGAAAATTGAAAGAGCTTGGCCAAAAAAACAACTTCAAAATAAAATGCAGTATGCAATGACTGGTCACTGTATTCTAACTTTTTGATGCATTGCACATAGCTTATTATGTTAAAACCAAAAAAGAATCAGCAGCGACACAGTTTTTATCAACTGATTTGGATTATTATATCCTGTGCAAAACTTTTTATTGTGGACGAACATGATTTTCCTTAAAAAAAAATTAGTTTTTCATGACCTTTGTAGGGCCAAGTAAAAATAAAATCTGATTTCCGGTAACCCTTCCGTCCCTAATTTTTAGTGTCAACTCGAGAAAAAAAAAGTTTTATGCCCTTTGGGGAAAAATTACATCTTCCTTTTCAAATTCTGACTAGACTCCACACATAAAAAAAATTGCAAAATTGCCATTTTTCCTCCTAACCAAATTTTTCAGAGCATGTTACCAGTAACATAATTTTTTGTTTTTGTTAGACCTAGGCATATATGGCAGGATTCTTGCAATGGATTTTTCTTCCTTTTACAGGGTATAGCTTGTTGTGTTACCTTATTTATATCCTTTGTCAAAATTGCTGCCACTGCTTAATATTGCTCTAAGAATAGAGACAATTTTCACAGGGTCAAAGAGCTGTGTGCATGCCTAATATTGCTGTCTGATATTAGGCGTTTTAGACTTACTGCTGGTGTGTGATGCCAGTTCAACATGGCAACATCAGGCATGTCGATGATGGCACTGACAATCACGGAGTAAGGAAATAGTAACCATGCCAATTTGAACAACTACTGCTTTTAATGCCCCCCCCAAAAAAATCTTATAGCCTAGATCTTATTTTTGTCTGCAGGAGATTATGGAGGATTTCATCTTTCCAGCATCCAAAATCGTTGTACAGAATCGCAAGAACGGTGCCGAGACTCCCCTGGACCCCGTAGTGCCAATCTGCACCAACCCTCTTACCATCAATGCAGCGTTTGAGCTGCTCGTAGCTATGTGTGTCAATTGTGTAGCCAACCTAAGAATGGTTGCCGATATGTTAACAGATATGTACTATTCAGGTAGGTGGGCAGGTCAGTGTCATCTTTTTTGATTGTATGTTTAAAAATACAACCTAGTTAGAACAAACTAAATTTCCCAAAAACCAGAGCAGATTTCTTGCATTCTTACGTACTTTCATTACATGCTACATTTTGCTTCTAAAAATTAAAGAGACATGAGGACATTTCCAGAAATAACCCCCCCCCCCATCCTTTTTTTTTTGTTACCCAGGTTTTTTGCATATTTGGAATGCTTACCAATGTGTTGCTCCACCTGAAGTGATAAGCCGAATACGGCCGCTCTGGGCTGTTAAGATAGGTCGGCTGTTGCTAGTGTGTATGATTTTGTGCCCCTGCCCCCCAAAAGAATCAAGTCAACTCTCCAATTTCAAGTACTGCCTTACTGTTATAATATTTTATTTTATACATCTGCAGTTTTTCCTCTCTCTTCAAATTGGGATAGACAATTACTTTAAAAAGAAATTTAAAATATCTCTTGACAAAGTAACAAAGATCTTTTCTGTGTGGTAATAATTTTAACATGGTTACTTTCTGTGTGGTAAATAATTTAATATTGATTGAAAGCGGTCTAAATGACATTTTGATATTTATTGATAGGTATGTAGTTTTCTTTCTAAGGTGTGGACTGAAAATAGCTTCATTACTCAAAATATTGGGGCAAAAGAAATAACCTGCATTTTCATAAATTATTTGAAGAGTGGCTACCAACTTTGGCATAAATTTGGAGCAAAATTAATGTATTGGGCTAATGTTTTGCACGTTTCCCTATAACGATTGGAGACTTTGTTCCCTCTCCCTTGGGGTTAATTTCTTCAATAACTACTGTTAGATACCCCATTAACAGCAGATCAATTGTGGCCATCACTTGGTGGTTCACAGTTTGAAAAGTCTCATTTATTTTACAAAAACGAGAATAAAATTCAAAAAATATTAACGCGACATACTGTGAAAACTTTTAGAGGTATTTATTCCAATAACGACATCCGGTGTAAATTTGGTGAATTTTAATTTGGGCAAACCACGATTTTTTATAACCATGTATTTTTAAAAACGTCTTACTAGGAAATATGCTTATAAGGACACTATAACATACATTTTAATGCCTTTGTAGGCATGGATTTCTCTGATTTTTGGCAAGAGATAACAGCTCTTGCATGTCATGTTTATATCAGTTGTCCAATATTTGTCGCCATTACTTAAAATTGCTCTAAAAATAAGAGCAATTTGCAATTTTTGCTGGGGTCAACAGCTGTTGTTAGGATTTTGTTGAATGGTTTTGCTTCCTCCAGCTACTTGTTCAGTAATGTAAACATTTCTTCAACTGACTTGATTGCATGTGTTTGCTTTTGCTTTACTCAGGGAATGAAACGCCGCTAGCTGAATGGGAATATCTACCGCCAGTAGGACCAAGGCCAATGAAAGGCTATGTAGGTTTAAAGAATGCTGGTGCCACGTGCTATATGAACTCTGTGCTACAGCAGGTAGGCTCTCATTACCTGACTATAATTAGAGAAATATAAACTATGGCCTATATCTGAAATATCCAGCCCTTTAAAGACACTATCAGTGATTTGTCAGGAGTCAAAATATTTGAAATTTGCAGGAATAGCTTGAAAGTGAAGGGTAAGTCTGTAGAATTCACATAAGTTACTTTTTCCAACTGAAGAATGGAAGAAAACGGCAGTGTTCCAAGATACGGTTTTCCATTCAAATACGTGTTGTAGTAAGTGTCCGTACGGACAGTAATGACTAAAATATCCGATTTTGCCCTTATTGGGTTGCTTCTGGTCTTACCATTTGCAGGGTATGTTAGGATACCTGTACTTGTTACATACAAGCAAAAATCTCATTTTGATGATTTTTTTCGATTTTCTGATTTAGCAAAATCACGATAGTGCCTTTAAGCTTGCTTTTGTTTTGGAAAATGCTTTGATCATCCTGTTAGTACAAGAAAGTTGTTTTTTATCCAAAAAAATTGCAACAGAAACATTTTTGGGTTACCATTTGTCTAAATTGTCACAGAATAATGTGTCAAATGTGTAGAAAAATCAACAATGGGTAACATGTAAAAATGGGGTAAATTTTGTACAGGTGTCAAAAGTAAAGCAGGTCAAATTGTTTTGACCTCTAATTATGTGACCAATAGTGAAATGAGCCTTTGGGACTATATGAAGAATTTGGGACCATTTTGAAAAGAATCTGAGTATTTTTAAAAGAATCGAAGCATTTTTAAAATGTTACCCCAGGATGACCTTGAAAATTTATTGCCCTCTATAACTATTAAGCTTTAACCTACGGATAGGGTAAACTATGCTTTTTTACCTTGGGATACGGCCAAAATGTTGTAGATTTCATTAAATTATACCTACTTTATATATTTGCCCTTCTACAAACCTTGCCTCCCTGCTACTTCTAGTCTTTTGATATGTTATTCTCTCATCGTTTCTGAGTATAACAAAGCCAAAATTGTTTCTGTTGCAATTATTTCGAGGTCAAACCATTATTTTATTCAAATTTCTTGCGCTATTTTGAAAGAACTAATATCATTATATTTCTTTCACCAATTTTTCACCTGCAGTTATACATGGTCCCTGACATCCGTGCTTCGGTTCTGGCAGCTGAGGGCGCTGTAACTGACCTCGAAGAGATTTTCCTCTGGTGACGAGAAGCAAGATACCGAGGTAGGTGTAAGTGATGTATGGCTTTTTACACTTCTGTCTTGTGCTGATTGTGTGTATTATAATAATCAATTTTGCTTGAAAGTAACCGCTGACCTTTTAGCACTTTATTTTGTGTTTCTATCTTTACAGAGCCATTTAAAGTTAAGTCTTTAACTAAGTTTTTTTTCATGTTCTATTCATGTTGCCTGATATTTGTACAAAAGAGCAGTCTTCAGATTTTTCTTAAAAAACTAAAGGCCTATCAGTAAGTCACACAATAATTTATCATACTTACTTGAAATTGTCGGAATAGCTTAAAAAGTGACGGATGCAGTATAATCCCATCATTTATTGTTTGGCAACTGAAAATTTACAGAAAAAAAGAAAACAGCAGTGTTCAAAGATATGAAATCCATTCAGTTTGTGTCCTACAGAGATAATGACTAAATATCTGATTTTGTCCTTTTTAGGTTGTTTTCACTCCGGACTTGTAGGTATGTTTAGGATCGCTATACTTGTTACCAGGGGCATGCAAAAAGCTGATTTTTCAATTTTTTTATATTTTTTTTCTGATTTAACAAATCACTGATATAGTGCCTTTAAATCCCTATGAGAAATAGCATATAGAGGGTGCTCTAACATACAAATCATGACCATTGTAAGCCTATATGGCAAGATTCCTGCAGTGGACTTTCTTATTTTTATGCAAGTAATAGTACTTTGCAATATAAGTTGTCAAATTGTATCACCACTACTTAAAATGTTCTTAAAATAAGAGATAATTTGCATGCCGGCAATCGTGTTTGTGTAAGGTCATGATTGCAAGTAGTTTGTATTATCAGTCCAAAATTGATTTTTTATTTTTTTCAAAATGTGAACAATCTTAAGGTGTTTTCACTCTGATAACCCAGAGCAACATTGATGTCGGTGGCGAGTCCGAGCAAGGAAGCAGTCCAGAGGACAACTCCGGGGCTTAGCAAACAGGAAGAGAGGAAAGAGGTACAACCTTGGTGTTTGAAGCAGTGCAGCCATCTTTGTTCATCTGGCCGAGAGCAAGCTGCATGTAACTACGTACCGTATGGGTTTCTTTGTAAACACTTTAAGTAAGTGGGTTATGTGAAGATTGATTCATTCAGATGTGATTTGTCCTGCATATGACTGCTGTTTATCCTTTGAAATCTTTTAAAAAATCTTATTCCCCCATCCATGAAAACTCTACACCCCTGAAAAGTTGGAGAACTTCTTCAGGCGTCTTTGACAAGACTACTTGTCGCTGGCTTTTATAATTGTGTCTATGGTCCATTGAAGGATACTGAAGACTGAATTTATTGAGTAGTCAGTGAAGTATTAATCCTCGTTTTACAACCATGGGGGTGGGGGGGTTATGACCACCATCCCGAGTAAATTTTTGCTTCGTGCACTAAAATTCCAAAGCTTTCATGAACAAGCTTCCATGTAATTAATTCTCATCCTTTCCGGGCATTTTAGTTGAAAAAATGTGAAGGTATTACCGGGTTAGGATTAGGGCCTTCAAAAGTCAAAAAGAGTGAGGGGTGTTGGCCACCCAAGAAATAATTGCTTGTACTTTAAAAAAATATTATGCATAGTATGGGCTCTAAAACTCTGTTTATGTCAAACTCGTCAATTGTGGCCGACCATTTAGAGCTGAAAAACCGCATGAAAATCCCATATTCCCTACCGTACCTTTTAGCGCAAAATTGGATTTTCGCTATTTTCTGTGGAAGATGCAACTTAGGCAGACTTGTGGACTATATGACGTCATTGTGATGCCATACTAGGTATGTTAGTACTACATACTAGGTATTTTATTACTTACTTTTGTTTAAAAGGAAAGATTATGCAATAGCTGTCCACTGGTATCAAAATCAGAAGCATCAGGTGTTTATAAACAAATTCTCAGGGGACCACCCCCCCTTGGTAACCGTGCAAAAAAGGCTTGGCGATGAGTGTTAATATTTCACTTTTTAATGTCCTTTCCAGATTGTGGGGTGAACCAGTTAACCTGAGGAGCAACATGACGCATTAGAATTTTTCTAAGCCTAGTAGATAGTTTAAGACGAAGGCCTCAAGGTCTACGGTGCTTCAGCCACATTTGCCAAGGTGCTAGGAGGCTCCTTTGCCGACCAGAAAATCTGCAAAGACTGTCCTCATAGGTAAGGTTTACATGCGGTGTGCTGTGTGTAGGGTGCTAAGCAATGTAACAGATTTGGGATACTTTGTGGGCCGCCACATCTTGGCAGCCACTTAGCAAATCCGTTTGTGTGGTGTGTGTGTGTCACTAAAATTTAATTTTATATTCTAAATTGACCTCAATTGAAAAGTTGAAGTTCAATTGGAACCAAACTTGGCATAGGTGCAACATGAAATCCCTCGTGGTTTATGATGTCAAAGGTCACTTGCCGAGTCAAGGTCACCTCGCCGATGCCAAAGGTCATTGCCGAGGCCAAAGGTCCTTGCCTGTGGTCAAAGGTCACTTGCTTGTGGTCAAAGGTCCTTGATGGGTCAAAGGTCACTGCTGTGGTCCAAGGTCCACTTCTGTGGTCAAAGATCACTATAAGGTCAAGTTGAAAAATAGTAACAATTGTAAATTGACTTCCATTGAAAGCTGGAAGTCAAACTGATCAATAGTGCAATATGGGATCCCTCATTTGTTGATGAAGGTCAAAGATAATGTCCAAGGTCAAAGGTCATGTGAGGTCAAGTTGTAAGAATGTCTGGGCAGCCCACACTTATATTCTCTGAATATGGCGAACGTGAAAGCCGAGAACCGCAAAATTCTATATGGAGTATTTTTTCTTTTTCAAAATGACTTTGGGACGCGGTTTTTTAAAAACTGCTGTTTGGAGTGTACTATGCATTGCCAACATGCTAGTCACTTTTGACATTCCGATTTAAATTTACATGAAATTGACATGCATGTATGTCAGGCCCAAACTTGGGGCAATTTCTGCTTATGTTACCACCTTGGAACAGGAAAGTAATAAAAGGCAAACCAAAAAAGGCGGGAATAGAGAGGGAAGAGAGAGGGAAGGAGTGTAGACTGAAAGTATGAGGGAAGTGTGTATTGTGTAAATATTGTCTGACATTACTTTCCTTCATACATTGCTTGCCGCCCCCAGATTTTTTTGTATAGCTAACCCGGAATTAGCCAAATCTAGCCTGGCGGACTGTTGATGAAAAGTTAAGAGCAATACAACACTTTTGACACTAATAAATTTATTCTACTAACTTCATCCTGTGTGTAAATTTTAAGAAATGTTTTTTTTACTTGTTCTGTTTTTTTGTTTATTTAAATATATTTTTACATGTCCTCTCTATGGTGATGGGCATATAGAGGCCACTATAACCTGCAATCCTGACCTTTGAAGCTTATATTGGCAAGATTCCACAATTGATTTTTTCAGAGTTTGCAAGAGGTAATAGCTCTTCACGTCCCTATTATTCAGTTTGTCAAACTGTTCACCACTGGCTTCAAATTGCTCTAAAAATAAGAATATTTGCATGGGGTGCAACACACTCACTATATTTTGTTACCACCAATAGGCGGGAATTATTCGTTGTTATAGTTCTGTGCATAAAAGTAAACAAAATACGCGAGCATTTGCAACAGAATCGCGAGCGCCCGCATATATACATCACGACTGCGTCTTTTGCCGTTGTCCTCGCTACATTATTCTATATCCGTTCGCACTGTTATGAGGCTCGCCAATTTGGTGGTAATCAAAGTATATGCCTTTTCACTTTTAATCATAGTACCAATCTGTAGGGGAAGGGGACAAGAGGAATGGGCTTTGCAAGTTTACTACTAGATTAATGGGCAGGGCATAGTTGATAAGAGATGGGTCATTTTGTTGCAAGACAGGCAATCTCCACACCTGCCCCCCCCTGATCAGGAATATATTATGGTGTTTTAAGAAGTCGGGCTGTAGCTTTTGTGGCCCAATTACAGGCAAAAGCTTACATGGACCTAAAGAGTAATGTGGCTGCTAGGCCCACCACTGAATATCTTAAATTTTTATTGATTATGTTTTTTTATAAGTTGTTCTTCAACTTTTGAATTTTCAAAAGTAAACCTGATAACCAATTTGTTAACTACAATGCTGCTTCATATGTAAGATTGAGGAATTGTGATATAGTTATCAAAGTTCTTAGTTGAACCTTTTTGTGTGACACTATCTTACTTTATACTCTGTAAACCTAAGTACAAGTAATCATAAACTCCCACACAAGTCTCAACCATTAATGCCTGGGTATTTGTCAAATTATATAAACGGTGTTTTGTGTAGTCTTTTTAAGAGATGTTGTTTTGTTCGTTACAAAATGCGCTTTGGACTTAACCGCACAACCTAAGCGTGTATAAGCGCGTTTTGCAATCCAGCGCGATAATGCTGGGGCGCAGCGCATCCCAATTAATTTACTTTGTACTTCTAAGTTTAAGAGTATAGTGTGATATAGTCATTTATAAAATGCTTCCTAAAGACTGGGAGCCTAGAATTACTTTTTTAGAAATTGAGGGTAACATTTTTGTTTTTTTGTTGCATCATCTTGTAGGTATTCACGGGAGGAATCATTTACCACGTTGAACGTGGACATCATGAATCACCAAAACCTGCTAGACTCTCTAGGAACAGGCTACGTCCAGGGAGATCTATTAGAAGGCGCAAATGCCTTCATTGTGAAAAGTGCAACAAAAAGGTAAGGTGGATCTTAGCAAATAAGACTGTATGAGTCAAATTGTTTGAGCAAGGATTCCCTTGTCAGTAGTAATAGAACATGGTTCAACCATAGTTTCATAAACAACTTTCTCCAACCAAAGTAAGAAGTAATATCATTGCTTCTATGTTTCTAATCACACCACCACGACCAAACTTGGGCAATGAACAATGTTTCCCTAGAACCCAGGTAGAACCATGAGAATTACTTTCTGTTCTGAACTGCTTACATGAGGATGGTGGAAACTTTGTGCCCGTTGCATTGTGGGAATTTCAGATAATTTTTAAGCGCTGACACAAATAGTTGCTCACAGTTAAAAAATTACTATTCATTTTGCTATATAGCTGTATCGTCAATAATAATTAAAAAACAGCTGATTGATAACATGTGCCTATACTCTCTTGCATTATAGTTGCTATGTATGTACAGCATAGCAACCAATACCCACATCGCATCATACAACCTGATTAACCCGAACCAAGCCCCTGATATGCTGTTTTTTCCAATTTAAAAAATGTCATTGTTCAGATTCCACACCTGAAAAAGTAAAGATTATGATCTGAATGTTAAAATATTGGCAATTTTATGCCAAATTTGTGTTGCATTCAATAGAGATTGGTTGCTTTCATAATGATATAATGAAATTAACTATATTTCTATATTCATCATTCAAATTATATATAGTGCAGACTGTAATAATTAGAAAAAAAATGATGGCAGATATTGATCGGAGATCGGAATCTGCCCGATTGGTCGAATCGGCTTGATCAGGGATCGGGAGAAAAGTCATCAGCTACCGATCTACCTCACTGATCTCCCAAACTGACAATTAAAAGCCCAAAGATTTCTAAAATACAAGTTACAGATTTTTAAAGCTTACATTTATATTTCTAGTGACTACTACATTATTTCATTATAAATGCGCTGCCCTCATTTACCGCCAAGAACCTGTTGTGGTACACGTAGATAATTCTATTACTTTTGCGTATTTAACGGCAATACTTCTGAAAAGGAGGTTTTCCTGCGGGTTGAAGATCCTCCAAATACATGGATTCCATCAACATCTACAGCCGGAAATGAGCTGCGTACAAGTGTCATTGCAGCCATTGTGTGGCTGAAAAGAAGACTCCAGTGTTTCCTCATACGTAATTCCATCAGTATAGGGTAAATGTGGCTCATTATTTTCTTCATGTAAAATTCTGTTTTGCTAATTTGATAATAATTTAAATCTTCAACATCTCAAAGTAAAAAACGAGTGTTCAATCCACAGGTACATTCAAACATAAACTTTATCACAAAATTCCCACGACTTAGCTGTAAACCACCTCATGAGCAGACACAACGGCGTGATAGGACCTCTCAGGCACTGAGTGCCGTGCCATGTTGATACACATATAGGGCACAGTGGGGGGTTAAATAATGATTGATACACTAGCACGCACTCAACATAACAGAAAAACCGTTGTTTTATTCGTTAACAAAATAGACCACTGGCTGCTGGTAAGTGAAGATCGAGCACCGTTTTGACGTAAAATATCCATAGACCGTCACATGAATATTGTTTCAACACGTGAGAGGGTAAATGGTTGATAGGTTAGTGTGAATTTCACTGCAATTTTGGCGATTTCTAATTTACAAATATAATCTGAATCGGGATCTGATCGGTCCGAGTCAACAATTTTATGATCGGAGATCGGCAGTACCGATCTGGGTCTGGATCGGCCATCACTAGTAATAACATTATCGTAATCAGTAGCGTGAATAAGTTGACGTTTGTTAATGTTCTGATGTCTGGTGCGATGAGTTCTATAATGCAGTCTGCACAGGCAGTGATAACCAACCAGTTGATAACCAACCAAGAAATATGGTCTCCTTTTGGAGACCCAGATAGTATTGGTTTGATGAGTACCCTATGCCCTTAAAGAAATTAATAGTGGGGTAGTTTTGCTGATGTCTAGTTTTGAAGAAATTACAACATGAACCACCTTTTTATCAGTCTTTGGTAGCTTGCAGAGAGCGGAGGATGAAATGACATATCTTAATATCATGTATCTTGTGTTACTTATAAATGAGTATGTGCTGTTAAAAGATATCAATATCTCGTATCCTTACATGTGTTGATTTCTGCTTTCCTGCATTGTTTCAGGTTGATACTGTAAAAAGACTATGCATCAAGAAGCTACCCAGTGTTTTAGCAATCCAACTCAAGAGGTTTGACTATGACTGGGAAAGGTGAGTTGGAATATTTGCGTGTTACATGATTTATATTTATCAATTTATGTAAGAAAACTGAGTCAAATTGATTAGAAAGGCTATGCTTCAAGAAGCTACATTATATTTAAGTAATCCTAAGCCCTGCCCCCGTCCCTTGTGCTTGTTAAAGGTTGATAAACAGTATAATTCCATGATACCCTTCACACCCACTTTATATCAATTAATCTAAAGGTCTGTGACACTTAATCTTCAATCTTTCAGACTATGTCAAAATTTCTCCAGTCACAGTTATCAGTTTTACTTGTTTCATATATATCTCCTGCAAACATAATTATGAAGGTTTTGTTATTCAATGGTAATTTTTCGTTTTCTTGTTTCATCTGTTCAGGGAATGTGCAATAAAATTCAACGACTACTTTGAATTTCCTAGAGAATTTGATATGGAACCCTACACTGTTGCCGGACTGGCAAAAATTGAAGGTAAATATTAGCTGCAAAAAGTAAGCAAATATCTCAACCAAAGGTTTTAATCACTGCCCATGAAGTCACTGTTTTGCGTGTATCCATACACCATTTTCTATATTCGATTTATCTGATTTGCTCCCCCATACCATTCACCCCGAGGTAATTATATTCAGTGAATGTGGAGGGACCATGCCAAATCCAAAATTTATTGGGCGATACAAAGAGCTATGGGTATATTAGTACAGGTGGACCATCGCAATAGCTTATTCAAGTAGGCAGTGCTGAGGCCTGACATTTGCATCAAAATCTTTTTAAAGAATCATGCAAATTAATGTCATCTTCAGATCTGCACATGAAAATGTAAATTGTATTTCTTGGTTAACTGGACAAGAATGCCCTGCAAGATAATCCAGTGTGGCTCAAAGACATCAAGATCAAATCAATTCAAATTTCTTTGAGGAATAAAAATTTATTTTGTGACTTTTGTTACATAGGGGAGGTAATTCATGATGAGAGGGAAGGTAGCGACGATGAAGAAGAAGAAGGAACACCTAGCACACGCTACAGACTGGTAGGAGTTGTGGTTCATAGTGGACAAGCCAGTGGTGGCCACTACTATTCATATATAGCCCAAAGGTAGGATATAGCAGTAGAGCCTAAATGTGTGTGGTGTTTACGAAATGTATATTGCTTGTGAGTTTGCAGAGAATCAGTGACATTTGGAAACAAAAGGTGACTTTTTATCCGATGCATTATACCTGTTA
>JAMKCH010085057.1:0-72589 GCA_023653785.1 Ophioderma brevispina
TAACCTTGCTGAATCATTCTTCAACCACAAGATAGCAGTGACCCCTTCCCATCCAGACAGGACCTTGCATTAGAGAAGCTTCAATTAAAATCTGTCTTGGGAAAAACTGCACACCACCAAACGCCTGGGTCCCCGACAACAAATCCTGCCGTAACATGAAAAGAAGCCACTATTCCATGTCAGCTGTGTAGGATTTTTTTTTTTGTAAACAACACCTACATGGAAAACAAACCAGGGCTTTATTCAAATCGTCACACTTCTCTACCAAAGAAGGCCACCTCTAAACAACCCAAAAACTACAGGAGGAATTACACTCATAGATGCTGAACAGAATCACTATTGACCATAGATCATTCTCATACGGGACCAGAATGGTTTTCGCAAAGGTCAGATCAAACTACATCAGATTACTTGCCCTCACGAAGGATTGACAGAAGAGTTGAGGAATTTCCAAGCGAACGCTTAATTGGTTGGTAGACTTCTCTCAGCTTTGACAGTGTCAACAGGGAGTAAATCTATGATAATCCCAGACGAGACTTTGAAAGCAATTGCCCTCATGTATGATAAACCGATCTTGCTTTGTCCAGACCATGGATGGGCCCACAAAGGAGTTCGTAAAAACTACTGGAATCCTCCAGGAAGATAATCTTGCTCCCTATCTCTTGTAAATAATCGTGGTTGATTAGATCATCAGACAGAGTCTTGACATCATGAACGACAAGGGAACTCACCATCAAAACCCAAGCGTTCTAAACGTCACCAAAGTCAGAATCACAGACCTTGACTATGCAGATGATATCTAGCTCTAACAGCCGATCTCATATGTGGTGCACATGATCTACTAACAGCACTCGAGAATGTTGCAGACAAGTCGGACTCACATCTAAATGCCAGAAGACGGGACATATATGAACCGTCAAGAGGAAGAGAATCATTAAACCTATCTGCACTACAGACGGTACCCAACTCAAAAGAGGTTAGGGACTTCAACAACTGGGGCCGATGGTTGCCGACAGAAGAATATTTCCTGTCGGGCAAAGGACAAGATTGGAAAGACTGAAATAAAACCTACACCACTTATGGCAATATGGTATATCCAATTCAACTAAGCTAGCCTTCTTCAGAGCCTTGTGTAGAGAGTATCCTGTTTATGGAACCGAAGCTTGGACCATGAAGAAGGAGTTACAGGATAGACTGGATATGGCACCTACACCAGGCTCTTATGCGAGTACAAACATATCCTGGCGTGATTACATGACCAAAGCAGATATTTGAGGGTTGACAATCAGAACGGATGTAACTTCAACACTAAAAGAACATTAAAGAATTTCTTTAATTATGCGTTCATAATTCAAAATTGTTCTGTGTTATAAAGTTTATTAATGTTTGCTTACAGTACATATATGAGCTTTAACATATTTTTACATTTGGAGTAATGAATTAGCTTGCTAGTGAGGAAATATTAAACATTGAATTTCTCAAAAGAGTATTACAGCAGAATTAAAGAAATTCTTTAATATTTCCTTTTAGGGTGAGTTACGCCCTTCTGATTCTCAACCCATCGGAGAATCCCTCCAATCTCCTCTCTGTTTCCCAACGCCGGAGCTCGATTTGCCGGTCAGTGTCATCGTGCGATTGATCAATTAGTCTCAGATGTCACGTGGTGGAGGTTACCATGCCCAAACGGGTTGTCGCCGCCCCTTTAAAACAACTAAATTGACGTAATTGCTCGAACATCCAGCAGGATCCATCTGACATGCCCAACTTAAAGATGGACAGGGACATTCGGTGCTACATGTTGAACAGCACTCGGCTGCGGCCGCTAGATAGAAAATAGATCCTATGTGATAAGTAAGATAACGTCGTGCACGACATAAAATCCAGTCATGTTTCCTCTTTGGCTGATTAGAACGCGGGCACTTAAGTTTGCTTTTTCTGTGTTAGTCCAAAAACGTCTAAAGGTTCTCTGGTAGGTACTCTATCTAATCAACAATCGATCAATTCAACGGGTTGGACATGGTCCGGAAGCTGTTTGACACTAAGACTTGGGTCACTTTTTTCACGAGCCCTACACCTAAAGAGAGATCGAACTTACTTTGTCTTTCGACGACTTTGTCCATTTTTCCGCCAACCGCAGCAAACAGTCTTCCAAAATCTGGGAAATAATAAAAAAAAAAGTTAACGCTTTGTTGGAAACTATTGGGCGCATCCATCAGTTGTTGAATACATAAGTTAAAAACTTTTCGAGTTACTCAAAGTATCAGAGGAGACGTGTTCCTTTTTGCAGAGTGTATATATATATATATATATAAATATATTTATATAGATATTATATATATATAACATATATAATATTATATATAGTATATAGCTATCTATAATATATATTATATATCTATATATATATATATTACCTTCTTCATCACCTGAATGAAGGGCGGAGCCCGAAAATTTGTTGTCAACTTATCTCATTATTACGCGCATTCTTCTTGGAATATTGACCTTTTATATATGTATGTGTAATGCCGACGCAGCTTTTATCTATAAATATTATATTATATATATAATTAAATATATATATATATATATACATATATGATATAAGTCAAGAAATTGATGTACTGGACGACCTCATAATAACTGTTTGGCGTACAAAAAATAGTTGCAAGAAATTATGGCAATTAAACATCGGATGTTTGCATTCACATTTTATTTTTGAAGCTTTCTGCTAAAAAAAAGCCTCATCAGCAAAAACAAGAAACCGGAGGAGAAAGCTCCGGGATATTACGAAACGCAATATGTAAACAAAGATTTGCACAGATGATCGGGATTAACGGAAGTGTTTTTTAAATCCAAAAGGTTTTGTCACTAATTCCAGTCACCTTAGACTAATCTAATCTAAGGAATTAATGAGATAATTTCAACATACAAATATATAACGTATCTAAAAACACACAAACAGAAATAAATTGCACTTAAGGATCATAATATAAGGATTATACAAACAATACATTTGAATTTAAAACCAGGATAACTCATGAAAGCCGTATTTCAGGCTTATTTCCAATTAGGGTCCTAAAAGATAGCACAATGTGGTGACAAAAAATTGCACACACAAATATACAAGGAATAAAATATAAAAAAAATCATGTAAATATAGCACACCAAGCACACACGGCCTATAAAATCTGAACCTCAGTGGAGAAACATGTGGTTGCACTTGTAAAGCCTAAAGATTGCCATACTTTAAGTTTGCAAGGATTGACTTTCCCACTCCCTAATTGCACTGAAATAAAAACTGAATCAGCCAAGACTTTTCACTTTTGTGGCACAATGACATTGTGACGCATCTACCCCCCGTACTATTCTATGACGTCAGAAGTTTTATGACATTTTCATGAGATATTTGCACAGTGTTGAATATTTTATGAACATAAACAAATCAAAATTCATACTCTTTTCAACACTCAACAGTATGCTGATCTTGACCGCCATCCACCCGGGGGCCCAAGTTCAAAATACACTGACCAATTTTTATTTGGGCAGTTTGAAGTCATTTTTTGATTCTGACGAACCCTCTCAGAGACCCGAATACCATGCTGAAACAGCATAATCAAAATGGCACTGAAATTAAGCCGAAACAAGATCCTTACGACAGCTTTGATTGAGACAGCAGCTTTTGCGATAGAGATACTTTCAAATGAAGATCTTTTTTTACACATTCTCTCTCATCAATAGCTTCCCCGGAAACACTTCGGTTCAATATCAACTCCTCAGGTATTTTACACTCTCACTCACGACCCAATAGTTTGACCATGCAATTAATTATGTTGAAACACGGGGTGCAAGACACTTTTTCCTTTTGGAACCAGAGAATACATTCAGAATCTGCCAGGGCAGAATAATTTGTTGTCTACGAGCCAGTCTGACATGTTTCGAGAACTTTCCCCTACCTTTGCAGCAAAATCATTTGGGGCACGATTAAAATAGCAAAACTATCGCCAAGTAAATAAGCACTATGTCAGCATATAACATTAGTTTTACATTCTGGGTCCCACTTATGCCATATCAGTGACCTAACAAGAAAACAAGCAATGGATCCAACATGCTAACCCTGGTGAACGCCACATGTATTTGCAAAAGAGGTGTTGAAATGACAATTGTTTAATTTTTCACAACTTGAGTTCTGTTTTGAGCTTGTTACACAAGATTTATGATTACTGTGTCAAAGGCCTTTCTGTACATCATTAACTCTCATAGCCTGTGAAAAGACCATTGGACGATTGATTTTTATGTGGTCGAACAAATTGATGAGGCAGGAGTGCAGTAGAGTAAGAGCTTCGAAAACCTGATTGATTTCATACAGCAAATTGTTGGTAAGTAAAAAGGTTTCAAGTTGAGAATAAACATCTTTTCCAAAATATTGGAAACAACACTTAGGACACTTACAGGTCTATAGTTACAACAGAGGTTCAGTGTTGTTGTTTCTTTTTTATTAGAGGGATAACTTTGGCTGTTTGTAAATGGCACTTGGAACAATCCGGATTGAATAGCTGATTGTCATTATATGCGAGTAATTGGGATCTTAAGAATTGTAGCACCGTCTTTTAAGAACCTGGGTGCAATGCAATCTAACCGTGCTCTTGCTTGGATTTAATTTCAAAAGCTCTCTTACCAACAAATCCTCACCATGCAGCTTAATTTTATTTTTGGGCTATCCTCCTGGTTCTTGGATTTATCAAAATTCCTTGATCTTAATTGAAACAGTGGAAAACACTTCCTGCATTTGTAAGTTTAGAGACCAAGGGCTGAAGCGAACAAACCAGTAAAGACCTCATGAAAGAGTTTGGCAATGACGATGGGTCATGACAAAATTACCATTATATTTAAAACAACATTGCTGGGCTCTTTATGTTTATGCTTTAGTAACCCAAACCTTTAAGAGTTTTTCCACAATGTCCTCTTGAATTGCCTTGTTTTCATTTATACTATAGTAAAATACTCTGAATTTTGCTCGACGAACTCCGTTGCGAATTTTTATTTCGCACTATACAATAGATCACACAAACACTCATTAAAAAATACATAAAATCAAATTTATTTGTTTGTTTGTTAAAACTAGATAGAAGCTGAATCTCTTTCACGAATTTGGTCTAAAATCTCTGAAGACATCCAAGGCTCAGTTTCTTTGTTTCAGCCTCATCTGTTTTTAGCGGTGCAACCTCATCAAAATTGAAGTGAAATTTTTTTGAATGGTATACCAGGTATCGTGGACATTGTTGAGTCCTAAAACATTACCACCCCAGTTAACCAAAGCAGCTTATCAATAAGACTCACCTGTACTTTTTCAAGGACCTAATTCAACAGACTTTTGATCTTTAGAACTTTCTTGTACCATCAATATCATAAAGTGATCGTCACACAACAATTACTTACACCACAATATGTGGTCCCAAAATTGTTATTTTTAACTTGAATCACTGCCAAACAAGGGTCAATAAATAGATTGATGATTTTTGGTCACTCGAGTTGGCGATTAATGAGCTTGTTTCAAATCCAACTGTTGAGGCTTTTCGTACCTGTTAAAACACTTTGAGTTTTGTTTTTGAACATATGTGAAAATCACCTACAATGATCGTTCAACCCACAATCCATTTTAGCCAGGATAGACTCAATGGTTCGAAAATGTGTCGATCGGAGGACATAAGAAAAAAAAAAAAAAAAAAAACAATACTGTTGACAATTGGTTTAACTTTTGAAGTAAAATTTCAAACTAAAGGGCACTCTACATGTTCTAGATAGAGATCACTCGTGGAAAACGGCAAGATTTGTTCCTGATAAATTAAACACACTCCACCACCTTCTCTCTTCTATCGTAATCGTTCCTTATTATATTATATCCGTTCATTTATATTTCCTTATCAGTTCTGTCGATCACAATCCATGATTCAGTTATACCATTATGATGCATCAGTTCTTTTTGCATCTCTCGCACTTGATATCTTCGGAAGAAGGATCGCTTACGTTAATGGATGAAGTTCAAACCTTTATGATGATTCCAGTTAAAGTTTTTAAGCTTGGGGGTTTTGGGACCCGTCTCTGTTTGCGGTTGGGAACCAGATTTAATTCAATGTCCACACAATTACATTACACACATCAACATAACGACTGAGAGGCATTTGACTTCAATACAGTGGATAAGGCGCAAGTTGGCTTCTCACACGAATGATATTAGTACTGTAGATGTACGTTGGGGACCAATCATGCGTGATATTCATGGGATGACATACTTGTGCAAAGATCATCTGAAGAGTGCGTTTTCAAATGTCCCGACAAAATCTTATTTAGGAATTCTTATCAAGCTAATTTGGAAGTTACTAGTGAACAATACAGTTTTAGGAGAGCTAAAGGACTGAATTACTGGAATCATCTGATAGAGGGCGCTTTCAAATACACCAAAAACGGTTTTATAACTACTTATCAACACATTAAATGGATACATTATTTTATTCACTTCACAGTAAATTGAATCTTAAATCTGATACAGCTGATGTTAATCCATATGCCTTTTTACTAAAAGGAGAAAGCTGATTGAACTGACTTAAAGCGTTGCCTAAAATTAGAACCAATGTCCATAAAAATCCTAAACCCTTTGAATATCTGTATCTGTCGATTCGTAAGCTTCACCATCCAATGAGAGTCTGAAGCCGTCAATGACATAGTGAAGATTTCGAGATATTTATCTCGATCGACTGCGAGTCCACGCATGCAGTACATGCAGGGATGCAGCATTTATATTCTGAAATTTTCAATTGTTACTTTGTATATGTACGTCAAAGTTTGCATCCACTGGATGCTACGTCAGATTGGAACTAAACCATAGTTCTGATGCGCTTGAGAGGAGTATGGAATTTAATACCTGAAAGAGCTCCTGGGACACGGATTATGTTGCCCCTTTGTTGGAATGCCCCCTTCACGGATACTACTATTAGGTAGTTCCGCGTGTTGGCTGGAAAATGGTCGTGCTATTTACATGCCCGTAATCTCGAAATCTATCCTGATTATCGATCATTTTGTAATGTAGAGAAATAACAAACTTAAATCCAAGTTTTGCATTAACTTTTATAAGCATATTAACCATTTGAACCATTCTAATGTTGGTAGTTTGAGGCCATCTGAAAAGCCCCTCAAAACATCATCACCGTTACTACTCGACCAAATTAGCTTGATATAACACCAGAAGCCTAAATGACTATTTAACTATATTGAGCCATTCGATTCTGCACTTACTGGATATCTGGTTCGACCTAATTTCTATTAGATGCCAATTTATTTATTATTTTTCTATATTCCATTTAGAGAATTGTCTGTACTTCATTAACATTTGACATCAACGATAGGCCGATCTACGCATCATGCCATATTTAATAGATGAGGAGAAGACAGATTGGGATAACTGGATATGCTTGGAGATAAGGAGAAGAGGGATTTTGCTCACAAGTTGATGTTTTACGGAACTAAAATACCCACCATTGATTTGTGGTGGGCTTTTCTTCTTAAACCTTCCCATGTTTATGGTAAAATAGTTTGAACACTTAACACGATTGAATTAAATCTGAAGAGCTAATTGTGCTCTAAATGTGCCGTGTGTGAATCATATTGCAGGTGCGTGTGTGGAGTCACACTTGACAGGTCCGTGGGACTATGACTAATCCATGTACCGGTATAATGTACTAAAACTAAACGGTTGATCTTTAAACCTTGACTGATGCACCCCACACCCGGTATACACTAGGTTTCGGATCACCACAGATGCCAAAAGAAAAGTGGCCGTTTCTCTTACCCCCACGTAATCTCTTCTTTGGTATCAGAGTAGATTTATTATGATTTTCTGGCCCAACATCAACACGTACACATAAGTTTGTTTTAAGTCATCAATCCATAAAAGTTGTTTGTTTTCCTTTTTACCGTTCTTAAAGTAATATTAAAACTCCAATATTTTTACCTTGTATTCCATTTATATTCCGGTCTTGAAATAGTGGAGAGGGGATTTTTCTAGATAAGCATTCAATTCAACCATTTTGAAATGTAATATAAAAAGAATATCTTTTTTGGAATACGGACCATATATCTTTACTGGGGTCAACCCCCAAAAAGTAACGCAGAATGTCCTGACATTTCTTTTTCCTTTTTTTGTTGGGCATATTTCAAGGATAGAATCAATCTGTCTGTGATTTTAAAAAAAGACGATGTTGTCTGGAAACTTAAACGAGTTTCTGTGGCTACCTTGATTCTATAACTCATTGATATTTTGGTACTCTCAATATATATGATTGAGAGGGCCCTTGCTATATTTTGGATCAAAAATTGGCCTCTCTGGTAATAAAGGATTTCATAATTACATCTTAGTGATACAGCGGAATGCCATTAATGTTAAATCAGAGGGCTCTATCTAGTAGGGTTCTAAACCAAAATCCCATTCTAGAAGTTAGGGGAGGAGGTTTAAGAAGTTTTTCTATAGTTTAAGGGTGCTGAATCCGAATTTTTGGGTCCAACCCTGGGACTGTGGGACCTTTGTAACATAAGGGTTTTGGGGTAAATCTTACAGGGTAAATTTGAAACAAGTCAAAGTGTGTTAAATGTAGACCAGATGTATTTGACTCATTATAGGATTAGAAAAAAGGTATAGTTTGTATAGGTTTCTGGACCTTTCGTTACACGGCTTCAGCCCTGATAAGGTTCAAGGTCCTTCCTGGGGCACAAAAATTTTGTTGAAACTGGTGGTCAATAGTGCCCTGGTCCAACTAGTCAGAAAAGTTAATTTCGATTCTTTGGTGATAGTTTTGGGGACCCCTATAGACCATGTAAACCCCTGTTACATTTTGCACTAATATACAAACCAATGCCAAATATTGTAAAATAAAGGCAAGACGAACAATTTGCACCCAGTTCAACAAATCGGAGCACTGGGTAACGTTTTACCCCCATGTGACCTTGAACCTTAATAGGGTTCTACCTGCTTAACTAAATGTCGGAAACCTGACAACTATACCTTTTTTTAATCCTTATATGAACAAATACATATGGTTTACATTTAAAAACACAGATTTGACTTGATTTCAAATTTAACCCTCTTCACTAATTTTACCCCCTTATTTTACAAAGTTCCCAACATTTCGCAGAGGTTGGACCCAAAAATTCTGACTTCACACTCATTCACATATAGAAAAACATTTTCAAACCTTCTTCGCCAAACTTCTTAAAATGGGTTCTGATTTTACACTAATGTAATACTAATTCTGGGACCGTTATGTTCTACCACTATGTTTCCAAATAAGTCTAACTGAAGAAAACGCATTTCCCACAGAGAGATTTTCGGTTCCTCAGACTCTGTTTGCGTATTTTGATGCCTATTTTATCTCATGGTCGGCATGGGAAATTCACGTTTATGCTTTGTTGGCATCAGTCCAATGATCGCGTTCTTTGTCCCGACTACCATTTGAGCGTGTGAGCGCATTCTGCACAGCGGAGAGCAAGCCATCAGTGGGTTTTGTTGACAGGAACTCCTTATTTTTTTATAGATAATTATTATAACATATTTATTTGATTTTATTAATTATTTAACTCGGTCCCATTTTGGCGATTGATCATGTTTTTTTTTTTTCGTTCTTGCTGGTTTGCATTTAATTATATTTTTATCGAAATCAAGCGGTTGCAGCTTTACGTTGCGTGGAATAGTTTCACCGGCAGGTCACGGGTTAATACACAAATTTACAGGACTGAACTGAACAAGAGCCTTTGGTTGTGTCCATGAACTTCAATTCCGAGTCGTTGGATGTCATATGTTGATTTGGCATACGTTGGCAATTAATATGTGGACTAGTTACTGAACGCGGGGCGCCTTGGAAGAATTACCTTCCCTCCCCTGTTACCCTTCGGGCTTCTTGGTAAACTTCGCCGGCGTTCCTATTCAAATGGTTAAATTCAATCCTCTTGTAAATGGCACGATTCTATGATTAACGCTTGATTTTTGTCCTTTCCATTTCGAAAGGGATACGCTAGGATCATTCCTCTGAGCGGAATCTGCTGCAGAATTCGTCGGTATAGTCGTTCAAAATTCTTTCGTTAGTCCAACATGGAAATGTCAGAAGTTTTGTGTGCGTGGCTTGGTGATGGTTATCAATGGGTCTTTTCATACGCGGTGTGAAAGCAGATATAGTCCGGCGGTCCCACGTCCGGGGCTCCATAGACGAATAACGGATCAAGCGTGAAAATAATGTGCGTGAAGAGTCAACTGAATCTATTGTCCCTATTGTTTCACTCATTGTTCACGGACTATAGTACGCCGGACCATAATGACCATTCTACCCCGGAATCTCTCAGTTCAAGAGGGAACATGATTGGTCTCTTCTCCGAAACTATTCATCCTGTTTGAGTACGAATCCATAACTTCGAGGGGTAATTTCTCCAGTGATGTGTGTGAGAGTGCTATATAGTATGTTGCAAACACATGAGTGCTAATGTTGCTTCGTGAAAATACTTTTAGAGGGTTCAAAATTAAAGTCCCATTCTAGAAGTTTGGGGAAGAAGGCTTTGAAGGGTGGTTTTTCTTGTACTTTCAAAGGGGGGTGCTGAACAAGTATTTTTTGGGTCAAGGCCTCTGGGAAATTTGGGGAATCCAAAAGCTAGAGAGCGTTTTTCAAAATGGCCGCCAAACTTCCAGGAAAAAAAGCTAAATAAAGCTAAAAACAGGTATCTAAGGTTAATATGAAATCAATTTGGGGTATTTTCTTAATGCTAAATTATTATGTAATGCTATTATAATATTAGAATTTAAATGAATATTACGTGTATCCCCCTTAGATGACGTCTGGTTTACCCAAAACTTCGCTGCCTAAATTGAGTATAATAGCCTTTGGGGGGTGGATTTGGGGTGAGTTTTTTTGAGAGAAGGTGGGAAAGGGGTCGTGGGCGATTCGTAGTGTCAAGGACAGGATAGGGGGGGGGTGGGAAGGAAGAGGGAGCAGGCTAGGGGGAATAGCGGGGTCGGGGGTAAAAGGGCTAGATAAAAGTAGCAGGTCCGCTGTCATGACTCCCGTTTCCTTACTAGTTGTGGTGTTTTTCTCGCCAATGTATTATGCGTAGTCTTCCCCTTCCCCCTCGTGTGGATCCTTAGGTTTTTTTGTATATGATTTTGTTAGCTTTCCTGGTGGGAGATCGGGGGCAGGATTGTGGATTGGGGGGATATAGAAGTGTTGGGATTGCCGCAACCTCGCACGACGACAGCATTGGAGGGTAGGAGGGGCGGGGAAGGGTATAGGCGGTGTCGTTGGGTTTGACCCCGAACCCGACTCCGCGTCGGGAATAGAGGGTAGGACTGCGGGGAGGTGTAATGGTTAAGGGTCTGAGGGGCGGAACATTGATGGGGACTGGGCGGGCGTCAGTGGAGTCTGGTGCCAGGGGTGTCCGGCGCATACCGACGGAGTGAGTGGGGGTAGGTGTCGAGATTAAGGTTAGATGGATGGCGTTGTGCGAAAGAGTGAGGGCGGGGGAAGGGGTGGGCGGCGTCGCGGGTGCAGGGTCTGTTTTACCTTGGGTGGGCTGGTATTACCCTGAGAGTCATGTCAAGACGTGGATGGTCCGATCTGGTTCTTTCATTTTTCAAAATGGCCGCCAAAATTTCAGAATGGTATCTATAACTAGAAAACAGCTATCTAGAATCCAAATGAAATAATTTTTGGGTATTCTGAATGCTCTCTATTATATAAGGATACTTAATAATGGATTTATGATAGGTACCTTTATTGTGGCCCCCCCGCTTTTCAAAATGGCCGCCCAATTCCAGAAATGGCATATTAAAAGCTATTAAAACAGTAAAAGTTATATGAAATCACAAATTTGGTGTATTTCTAATGCTAATTGATGTGTAGTGCTATATCAAAATATTAGAATTTTATGATAAGTACCCCTAGAGGCCGCTTTTTAAATGCTCCAAAATTCCATATAATAGCCTTTTGGGGGCTGTTTTTCAATTATTATCAAATCAAATATAAATCAAAGTGGTTTGTAAGATGCTTTCTTATATTTTCAAGGATGCTGCACGATTTTTTTATGTCCAACATCTTGGAATGTCGATAACTCTCAAAATGGCCGCCAAAATTCCAGAAATTACATATAAAAAAAAACAGCTTATCTAAGAGTAACAAAAAATGATATACAATATAAATAAAGTGCAGATGTTTGAAAGTATTTGTTAATATTTTCAAGGATGCTGAACAAGATTGTTTTAGGTCCAACCTCTGAGAAATTGGGGAAATCTCGATAGAGGCTTTTTCAAAATGGCCGCCAAAATTCCCCAGAAAACCGCATATTTAAAGGGATTACATTGATGTGCAATCCGAATCATCAAAAAATCATCAATCATATTTTTATATTTTTGTTTACTGGCACGGATAGCGAACATAATCTGCAAAGTGGTTGGCTGAAATCCGTATATTCAAGGCAGACAGTATTTTCTATCTGATTCTGTAATTTCTATACGTGCTTATCAAAATTCTTTCTCGGTGAATATAACAGATGTCAAGATAACGATAATTGTGCACCATGATCGATACATTTTGACTTCAAACACAACATTATTGATCTTTTGTTCTTCTGTCTGGTGTACGCCACAATCAGCGGGTTTGTGGCAGATTTGAGACGCCCGTCGCTGTATGTCTATGTGCGGGGGGGTATGAAAACATAATTTCCTCAAATATTCATTTTTTTTCACTACTTGTGGTTTGTTTTCTTATCCCTAATTTATAAGTTAAAAACATTATTTCCACATTTTTTCGATTCTCTCGCATTATCGTGCTAATCCCTTTAAGTATATTAACAGCTATCGGAGAATGAAAATGAATCATTTTGTGGTTGGGTTCTAAATGCTATTATGTGTAAGCTATTTCATCACAACGATTACTGATGAATGCCCCTAAGGGCGCTTTTTCAAAATGGCTGCCCAATTCAGAAAATGACATATTCAAGATGAACAGCAATCTAAATCAAATGAATTAATTTGGTGTCTATGCTAATTAGTGTATCTGCTATTCTAAGCAAATTTTGTAATAATATGATAAGTGCCACAATAGTTTTTTTTTTTTCAAATGGCACAAAATCCATATACTAGCCTTTTGGTGCCCGTTTCAATGCAATTATTGACAAATACAAGTGTAAATAAAAGTGAAGATTTTGAAGGTATCGTTTGTTATTTTCAAAGGAGCTCAAGATTTTTAGGTCCAACCTCTGTAGTGGGAAAATCTGGCAAAAGGTGGGTGTTTTTCAAAAGGGCCATCAAAATTACAGAAATGGCTTATTAAGCTATTAGCCATCTAAGATGTAAACGTATAATCAATTTGAGCTATTTCTTATTAAGTTTTAATTATCGTACTGATAGCTATTAATACATTATATTGGTTTTCCTGAGTTTGGCGGCCATTTAGAAAAACGCCCTCTCTCGAGATTTCCCACGTTTCTCAGAGTTGGACCAAAAAAATCTTGTTCAGCGCCTTGTAAATATAAATAAATACTTTCAAACATCTCCACTTTGATTTAGACTTTGTATTTTATGTCATTTTTTTACTCTAACTTTTTAGCTTAATATGTCATTTTTTGAATTTTTTGGCGGCCATTTTTGAGAGTTATCCACATTTCCCAATGTTGGACCTAAATAATCGTGTTCAGCATCCTTGAAAATATGTAAAATAAACCCTTTAAATCTTCCACTTTGATTTCTATTTGAATTTTTATGATATTAAACAGCCCCAAAAACGTAGATGTTGGAATTTTGAAGAGCCGCATTTTGTTGGAAAAAGCGCCCTCTAGGGGGGTACCTCTAACTTCTAAGATTTGGTAATTGCATAATAAATAACTAGCATTAAGAAAACACCCGAAATTTTGAATTGCATTTTGGAACTCTTAGATGGGTGTTTTTTAGCTTTAATAAGCAATTTTCTGGAATTGTGACGGCCATTTTGAACAACTCACTCTAAGCCGAGAGTTTCCCCACCTTTCCCAGAGGTGGTCAAAATATCTTGTTTAAGCATTCTGAAAAATTTAAACAACTACCTTCAAAAATCTTCACATAGATTTATACTTGAATTCAATAATAATTAATTGATAACATTCCCCAAAAAAGCTATTATACAAAATTTTTGGCAGCTATTTGAAAAAACGCCTCGACGGTACTTATCATAATCAATTATTGGAATAGCATAATACAATAACTAGCATTAGAACACCGAAATTTGATTTAATTTGGGCTCTTAATAGTCCAAGTAGACCATAGTGTGACCGTCCAAGTTGGTGTATATCTGCATTTTTTTTTTTGCTGAAAAGTGGTAGTATAGGGGTCTCTTAAAAAAAAATAATCTGACGGATCCACCGTGGCACCCTTGGGCCTTTTTTTTAATTGACGTCATATAGCCACTCCCACTGTTTTTCACATACCTCTTAATTATGACGTCTCTTCCCCCCCCCCCCCAAACGCTTAAGCTATAACTATATCATGCTTGGTATCAAATCTAAAGCTTGTGACAAACGCAATGTAATTAGAGATTAAAAGAGATAAAACTAAAACTCAAGTAGAAGGTCACTTAAAGGTCATTTATGGTCATAAAAGGTCACTTGAGGTCGAGAATTTAACAGGACTTTGAATAAAATGTGTCACATATCATGTTTGGTACAAATCCAAACCATTTTTTCTGTTCGAAATAAACACAATGGTTGGTATTCTATTAGCCTGGCAATGACAAATTCACTCAGTTTCAGTAAATGCCATACAAGAGCTACCAGGTAACTAGAGTTTCGCGTACAATACAAAAATGTCCTCTCCTCTGATTCTCGTCTCAAGAGTCCCGTCCAATTGTTTTTTCCTCATCATCTCAACTGCCGTTTCAGTTTTCTTGTTCCCACACTGCACAGTGTTGACATGAATGGATACACCAGCTGACGCGGCAACTCCAATTAGCTATGGAACACGGTGGCACTGACTTGCACCCACAGGCAACAATTCCCTGGGATTCAACCACTGTTTCCATGAATAGGTACAGAATGTCCTCTTCTATTTTCCATTAAAACTGGAATATTAGTTGTAGGGAGCCCAACTTGGAGGTGACCCGATATGTTCGGCTGTTAAAACCCCTTTTCAGCATTGTTGTCACCCAATGATGCCCATATTTTTTTTTAAATCTCACCTAAGATCCCATTTTTTTACCACGTTCACCCAAAGACGCCCTAAATTTGGGGAACATCTTGAAATTGTTCACCGAAAGGACGAGACCTCAATTTTTAAGAAATTTGTTAAAAAATTCCCCAAGCTATCATCTTTTTTGAATATTTTTAAAAAAAATTTGTCACCCAAAACCCCTTATTTTGGGGCTATTTGGCTGTTTCTCAACCCAAAGAACCCCCCTATTTGTTTTGTGTGTGTCCTCTGCACCGAATGCCCCTGGTTTTAAAGCGCCGTACCCCCAAAAAAAACCCCCCCCAAATTTAAGGTAAAAGAAGGCCCTTGATCTGGAGGGTCTTTCTTCTTTCCTAAATAATCTCAAATGTTGAGATATTCCATTATCTTTCCCCATTAAAGTGGAGAACGTCTATTCCAGCTTTTATCCATTTGCAATTTTCTACACCAGGTTCTGTAAATACTACAATCTAATTCGAGCACAAGTTTCAGAGCAAAAATCTTTCCCTTGCCAAATGGATACGATAGGTTAAACTGGGGTTAATGGGATTCTTACGCCATATGTTGGCGTTTTTGCTATCTGTTTTAATCCATGTTAAGTCAATGTGACCTTACTTTGATTCAAAACATGACATGGTACACTTGTATTGTATTACTTACAATTTGTGACCCAATTGAATCTTTTTTTACCTTTACCCTTGTCTACCTGAGGCCACTTTTTTGTAACAAACTCCCAAAGGATGGGGGGATGCCTGTGATTTCATTCCTGAACATTGATTCCTAAAAATTTGGTACCACATTGGAGGTTAGAGTTTCTTCTTTCCATTGTATAAAAATAGGTACCAACTTCCCATATGACTAAGTTGAGGAATGTATGAAAAATACTGGATGGGTGAAAATTTAATGATGTACCATTTTACTGACTCAAAACATAGCACTAAAAGGTCTAGTAAATCAAATAGAGCAAAAAACCAAACAAACAAATGTGTGGAACTTTTGTGAAAAAAAATTTCCCCCATCCTACACTCTGTACAGGGAAATTGACAGTTTTTGCTGATATGCAAATTATTACATTATTCTGACAACATTCCTGGGCATTGGCATTTTGGTATCAATGAAAGAGGCTGGCCATAGAGAAATTAACGCAATTTAAGGTTTTCTGATGATGTTGCGCTCATTACTACATCAATTAATGACATGGAGCTCAACTAATGACCGCAACAGAGAAATAAAAAGGCTGGATCAAACATGCACAAGGAAACAACCCAATAATATGGCTATTTACTCGAACGACTCTATAACGATGGAAAACAACCAGATTGAAAAGTAGAGAGCTATAAGTACTTAAGACAAACATGGAAAATAGAAACAACACAGCGTAAGAGGTTTCATCAGAATTAAGGCCGGTGGAGTTTTCCTTCGATCAAACAAAACAAGAAAAGAAGGTGCCAAATGAATCTGAAAGGAGAATGTAATGATCACTGTGTTCACCCACGATGACTATGACTCCAATTTAAGGTTTGCTGATGAGTTGCTCTCATTACTAATCAGGTAAGGACGGATCTTCAACTAAATGACCTCAACAGAGAAAGTAAAAAGGCTGTATCAAACATGCACAAGGGAAACCCAAATATATGGCTATTTCATCGAACGACTGTATAACGGTGGAAAACACGCATATTGAAAGTAGAGAGACACTCAGAAGTACTTTAAGACAACGTGAAATAAAAACAACACAGCGGAAGAGGTTTCAGTCAGAATTAAGGCCGGGTGGAGTTTCTTCGGACATACAAAAACAAGAAAACGGTGCCAAAATGAAGCTGAAAGAGATGTATGAATGTGTTCTACCCCGATGCAATATGGAGCGGAAACTGGACAACAACAAATATCTAGAACAAAAATTAAAACACCCAACGAGCCATGGAAATAGAAAAAAAATGTTCATCTAACATAGGGACAAAGTCAGGAACCAGGAAATCAGACAGAAAACTCAGTAACAGACATTGAGTCAAGAAACAAATGGAGGTGGGCAGGACATATAGAACGCAGGGAAGATACCAGGTGGACAAAAATATTGACCAGTAATGCACGAGACAGGAAAAAGAAGAAGAGGAAGGCAGAAAGAAGATGGCGAGCTGACCTAACAAAATACTTATGCACCACATGGGCTAGAGATCCTGCTCAAGACCGGAAAAGATGGATTAATTATGAGGAGGGCTACATTCAACATTGGATGGACACAGCCTAGTGAGGTAGGTGAGACCTAAAATTGAAAAAGGGGCGTGGGGCTTATGACTTCATAAAAATGCCCAAGTGTGCCAAGGTGGCATCCGTCAGATTCTTGAAGTACACACCCTCAACTCCTATTTTTAGAAAAAAACTTGCATATATACCAAACTTTTTTTGGATTCATTAACATGACATGTTACCGTCTATAACGTATTACATCCATTTGTGACACATTGCCCTTTTTGACCTTAAGTTGACTTAAATGACCTGTATTTTTTTAATGGGTTTGGTGATTCCAAATATTTGCATTCAAATTTTATTAAGCTTTAATATGATACCAATCATGACATGTTTACAAACAAAGATTTGCATTTTTAAACAATTTGATCTTTTATTACATAAATGTATAAGAGAAGCTTCCTGTGCAAATTAAAATTTTTTATCTCTTTTAATCTCTATATTTACAATTCGTTTGCCACAAGCTTTAATTTGATCGCCAAACGGAATAGTTTATATCATAAACTAGAGAAGTCATAATTAAGAGGTATGTGAAAAAAGTGGGTGTGGCCTTTTGACGTCATTAAAACAATTGCCCAAGGGTGCCCAGGTGGCATCCGTCGATTCTAAAGTCACACCCTCAACTACCATTTTCAGCAAAACATTGCACTAAAATGGTCTGAGTAAATAAAACTAGAGCAAAAAAAACCAAACAACAAAGTGTGAGACTTTTTGGTGAAAAAAGAATTTTCCCCCATCCTACACTGTACTATGGAAATTGACAGTTTTGCTGATATGCAAACGTTATGAACATTTTCTTGTTTTTTTTTTCTTTTTTTTCTATGACTAATTCTGGGCATTGCATTGGGATCAATGGAAAGAGGAGGGCAATAGAGAAATTAACCAATTAGGTTGTGATGATGTGCTCTCAGTACTACATCAGTTAAGGACATGGAGCTCAACTAAATGACTCAACAGAGAAAATAAAAAGCTGGGATCAAACTGCACAAGGGAAAACCCAATATAGGTAATTTCAACTCGAACGCTCTATAACAAGGTGCGAAAAACAACCAGATTGAAAAAGTAGAGAGCTATAAGTACTTAAGACAAACAGTGAAAATAGGAAAAACAAACACAGAGGAAGAGGTCAGTCAGAATTAAGGCCGGGTGAGTTTTTCGGACAAACCAAAACAAGAAAAAGAAGGTGCCAAAATGAATCTGAAAGGAAGTGTATGATCAATGTGTTTACCACCGATTGACAATATGACACAATTGAAGGTTTGACTGATGATTTGACTCTATTACTACATCAGTTAGGAATGACGGACTTCAATAATGACCTCAACAGAAAACTTAAAAAGGCTGGCTGGCTCAAATGCCACAAGGGAAAACCCAAAATACATGGCTAATTTCAACTCGAACGACTCTATAACGGTGGAAAACAACCAGATTGAAAAAGTAGAGAGCTATAATTACTTATAGGACAACGTGGAAAATAAAAAAACAACACAGCGGAAGAGGTTCAGTCAGAATTAGGCCGGGTGGAGTTTGCTTCGGACAATACAAAAAACAAGAAAAGAAGGTGCCAAAATGATCTGAAAAGGACGAGAGTGTATGACAATGTGTTCTACCCACGATGACATATGGAGCAGAAAACATGGACAACAACAAAATATCTAGAACAAAAATTAAACACAGGCCCAACGAGCCATGGAAAGACGAAATGTTCATTAACATTAAGGGACAAAGTCAGAAACCAGGAAATCAGACAGAAAACCAGTAACAGACATTGAGTCAAGAAAGCAAAATGGAGGTGGGCAGGACATGTAGCACGCAGGGAAAGATACCAGGTGGGCAAAAAGATTGGACCGAATGGCAACTGAGAACAGGAAAAAGAAGAGAGGAAGGAAAAAAGATGGCGAGAGGACCTAACAAACAACTAGGCACCACATGGGCTAGAGAGCGCAAGACGGAAAAGATGGATAATTATGGGAGGGCTACATTCAACAGTGGCTGGACACAGCCGAGGTGAGGTAAGGTAGACTAAAAATTGAAAAGGGGGTGGCTTAGGACTTCAATAAAAAAGCCAAGGGTTGCCAAGGTGGAACCATCAGATTCTTGAAGTACACCACCATCAATAACCTATTTTTAGAAAAAAACAGTGCATATATACCTAAATTTTTAGTCATAACATGACCCTGTGACACGGTCTGTTATAACGTATTACATAATTTTTGTGGACACACATTTGCCCTTGTATGCCTTAAGTTGACTTATTAAATGACATGTACTTATTTTATGGCTGTGTGATCAACATTTGCCCATTCAAATTGTCATTAGCTTTAATATGATACCAATCATGACCATGTTTATATACAAAACAGATTTGTCATTTTATAACAAATGTGATTTTTATGACCATAAATGACCTTTATTTTAAGTGCCTCTACTTGAGTTTTATCTCTATTAACTTCTATATTTACATCGTATTTGCCACAAGCTTTAATTTGATGATACCAACATGAATTGATATAGTATATCATAAACTACGAGAAGTAATAATTAAGAGGTATGTGAAAAAGTGGGCTTGCTTATGACTCCAATTACAAAAATTGCCCAGGGTGCCAAGGTGCATCTCAGATTCTTTAAAGTACACAGCCTCAACTACCATTTTCATCAAAAAACAAATTTTGCATATATACCCAACTGGACGGTCTGCCATAATGTGGATCAAATCTAACCCCGACTAAGCATGTTGTTTTTAGTTTAATATGCAATTTTCTAGATTTTGGCGGCCATTTTGAAAAGCCCCTCTAAAGTACCTATCATAAATCCTAATATTAGTATCATTATAAATAGAGAGCATTCCGAAATCCATAAAATTGAATTTTATTTAGATTTCTCATATTCTGTATCCAGCTTATTATGCAATTTCTGGAATTTTTGCGGCCATTTTGAAAACCCTCGAGCGAAAGTTCCCAACCATTTTCCAGGGTTTGAACAAAATAATCTTGTTCAGCATCTTGAAAACTCTAAACAAATACCTTCAAACATCTTCACTTTGATTTATACTTTCGCAACTAATAATTAATTGATACCGGTCCCAAACGACTATTATACAGAATTTTGGAGCCCATTTTGAAAAAAGCGCCCTCTATTGCTACTATCTAATTCTAATCTACTTGAATAGCATTACACAATAATAGCATTAAGAATACCCCAAAATTGATTTCGTATTAACTATTAGATAGTTTTGTTTTTTGCTTTAATATTCCATTTTCTGGAATTTTGGCAGCCATTTTGAAAAACGCCTCGAGCGAAAGTTCTCACGTTTCCCGAGGTGGACCCAAAAAATCTGTTCAGCCCCCTTGAAAGTACAAGAAAATACCTTCAAAACCTTCTTCTCCACTTCTAGAATGGGAGTTTAATTTTGAACTCTACTATTTAATGTGTTAATTTTTTTTCATTGATATCTTTTTTCGTCAACTTCATGATTGTGTGGACCTTTTGAACTGTACTAATTTAACAGTATTACTAAGTCTACTCTCAGTTTTTTTATTGGTATTCTGTTGCGCTCAGTTGGCTCCACCATGGCTTGACTGAAAACATATCGTTATGAACACGCCTATACTAATCGGTATATCCACGGATCTCTGACCTCATGGTATATCTCCTGGTGTCGCTATGAAAATCAATATATGGGCACAACGGTATCGGGCGAGAAATGCAATTTAGACTTTGTAATTTGTGCAACACATAAAAGCGAAATCTTGACGAAAAAACTTGATGTTTGGACGGATTGAGCAGCAAAATGCGGCTTATGATTTTGACGGATTGCGTAGCAAAATCGGGCTATGAAATGCAATATCTTTCGGGAAGGATAGATGGATCGATGTCTGTGTGTGCACATCTGTAAAAGGTCAACATTTGGCTATATCGTTGTTTTTTTTTCTAATAGCTAGAGTAGCCAAACTTGGTACGTTGTAGGATGGCACAGCCTCCTATTAACATTTAATTTTCCCCCGGGTCCCTCCCCTGGGTTTTAAAGAGTGGGTAAACATAAAAATCTGTCGATGGCATTCTTTTTCTATCTGAGCTAGTATAAGCAAACCTATCATATGTAGGAAGGCCACAGGCCCCTTGCAGCATATAATTCCACTCCTCAGGGTCCTCTCCTGGGTCTGCAGGGGTTTGAAAGTGTACAATGGGTCAACATTGCCCGAAGAGTCACATTTGGCCAATCTGTTGTCTACATGAGCTAGATATATTGTAGCAAGGCACAACCACCTACTAACCACATAATTCATCCCCAGGTCTCCACTGGACGCATAACCCCCGCAGCCGCGCGCAAGTGGCTGTAAGCCTTCTATTAACTAAAACGGGGAGTCCGTCTGCCATACAGGTTGCCCCCAGGTAAGGGTATTTATCCGGCTGACTTGTTTTTCAGTTTTGTATACTTATGGACCCAACTTTTTCACATTCATGCGGGGACAATTGAATATTAAGTTATAAAGACATATACAGATGTTGAAATCTTAAAACGGAATTTTATTATGGGAATAACAAACAAGCCATTTTTGTAAAACTAAAGATTTTGATGACGTCACGAACGACGGCATTGTTGGTTTATTTAAAAAAATTTGCTGTTTTTTTTTTCGGTTGCTTTCGGTGGACCCATTCAGTTAAAATGACGTACGTATCGCTCGCTACATTGGAAAAAACAACCGATTATCGTCATCGGTACGTCCCGGTTTTGGAATCAGTAGGGAAAAGGTTAATTTTGTCTCTGTTCGACATAATGAACCGTGTCTTTTGGAAAATATAGCACTCTGGGCAGAGGCCATATGTACAGACCTTGAATTTAACATAGTCGGATTTATATATATCGGTCGCCCCCGGACGAGCAAGCTGATACCTGATACCTGACACGTGACCTGGTAACCTGACAGTGACACCAAACTATTTATCTCGTTACCGTTTATACCTACAATACGGCAAAGCAGCAAGCATTCTGTATCTCCGTTGTCACCGCGTAATCGATCAAGAAATGTGATGACTATACTGTAGTAAAGACTATTTTTCAATGCATTTGAAGGCGTAGTAAGACACACCTTTCAGAACCTACACCTATAGATGATATGCTATTCGCTCTTTTAACAACCCGAACCTCTTGATGCTCAGAGTTAGAGCGTCGTGCATGTATACGAAGGTCTGGCCGGTCGAATACGGCCAAGCGCACATGGGTTTTTTTTTTCAACACTATCGTGCGCTGGCTCATCTCCAGGGAAAGGATTAATAAATAATATATTTTCAATGCAGTTCAAGTCATAGTGGTGGTACTTTTCACTGACGTACTTACCACCTCGGGGTAAGCTATTATCTTCAATTGTTTGTCAACATGAATCACAATTCAATCAATGCAAAAAATAAATGCCCTTATTGATAGCCCATGCAAAAAAAAAAAAAAACCTAAGTTAAAAAACTATTAGCAGTGTCATGTCACGCATGAATTTTGAAACATTTAACCTTGCAATGCAATAACATTGGGTTCCGAATTTCACACCCTCAACTTGGTTTACATCCAGATTTCAGGTGATAATTTCAGCTGTGGCGTTTATTTGGTTTTGTAATTGAACTGTACACAAACTCCAGAACTACGTCCCTGCAAAAGTAATCTCTAATCAAACCATAATCCCTTGACATACGCGCGCCATGGCGACAGAGCTATGCGTTCTGTAGCCAAGCGCACCGATACACTCTATATCAACGCCCTATTATAAGTATTATACCCCCAAACCATTGTCACTCCTGGGTCTGACAGATCGCACGTCGGAATTTTGCCCTATTCATGCTCCGGAACCTTCTTTTACCCTCATGGCAGCTATTCAATATTTTCTACTTCAATCCACAACTCTGATTTGTTTATGATTCCCAATCAATCCAACTCTAAAATACAAATAATCATAAACTAATTTTTGTTCTTGTAGTGGGATTCGAACCCACGACCTTTAGATAACAAGACGAGCGCCACAGACACACGCCACGAAATTTGAGCCGGCAGAATATCGTTTTTGTAATACTTCAATATAAACATTAACGGAATAAAGCTCACACATAAGAAATGAATAAGCGCCCCCTATGAGACGAGTTGAAAGTACCTGCTCTGGCGCATGAATTCGCCGCCAAATCTCCAAGAATCTGACAGATCACTGGGGATACATACATTTATTACTCAAGTAAAGCATCCCTCATTTACCAATTAAAGGGTTATTCCTTAATTTATCAATCAAGGGCTATTCTTCTCTTTACCCTTTAAAGGACCATTTCTTCATTTACCGCAATTTGGTCATCCCTTTCATTATTTACCAACCAATTAAAGAGGTCCAAATCCCATAATTTACAAATTAAAGAGCGTATTCCTTCACTCACCAATTAAAAGGTTATTCCTTCCGTTATTAAAGGTGCTTTATTTCTTCAATTTTAAAAATTAAGGACCATTCTTCATTTACGAATTAAAGGGCCATTCATTTACATTTAAAAGGCCCTTCTTTTTAATTATATTTGAAAGGGTCATCTACAATTAAAGACTATCCCATTAACAAATAACGACATTCCTTCTTTACCAATTAAAGGGCCATCCATCATAACCTTTAAAGACCATTCTATTCTATCAATTTCATTAGTCATTCCCTTCATTAATTGACCATTAAAGGGCACTCCATCGTTAATTGTGTGGCTATACTGTATTAAACCCATTAAAGGGCCATACCTTATTTTCAATTTTTTTGAGCATTTTATAATTGCCCCCTGTGAAACCCTATTGAAAAATGACACCAGAATTGAGAGTATAACCAGGCACTAAATAGCGGGTCCATACCACTGTCCACCCCCAAAGGTGGTTAAACCTTTCTTCAGTTAGGGATGAACGATGGTGGTGTTTGCCCAGGCCATACTGCTCCCGCCTAATAAAGACGCGGTGACGAAGACGAGATAATTGTATTTAGGTCTCACTACCATGTAAGCCTGACAATCTGACTTGCTTTGGTGCAAATCAACTTCATCAACATTGAGCAAAGCTCATATTTGCCTAATTTCAATCTAAAAGGTCATTTATTTTGCGAGCTCACATTGGTGTGTTAACACCAATATGTCTTGTCCTGCAAGTCTTTAAAAAATTGTCACTGTGGTTTCCGCTAATATCTAGGCCTCGTTTCGTTCGTTTAACTTTATTAAAACTTTTGGTTGATGCAAGCATTGCATTAAAATTACACATCATCATGTGAAGAATTTTTAGATGGGTATTTTGTATTTGTTTGTTTTTTCTTTCTTTGTTTTCTTTTACAAATCGTTTGATTATGGCAAACGGTACTTCGTATTTTGGACTTCAATTCGGTTTGTGATAAATTATCAGGGCCTAGATTTTGTTATTTATTTCAGTTTATATGTATTGATTTTTAAGTTATTTTTTATTCCCATTGTTTCGGCTCATTCCCCGAATGGGGTTTCTAATTCTGATTCAATGTGTAGAAGAACTTGTGCGTATAAACATTGAGGTGTTTATTAAGGCTCGTTCGCACTAAGGCACCGAGCCCTCGTGTGATATTCTTGCTCGGGAGGGACGGAAAATCGTAATCCCCGTGTCCACTCGTGTTCCCTATTACGTATGAAATCGATTTTAGCTGCTTTGTTTCACTTTCTTGAAAACTCTTAGGGCTTATAAATGTGGAGGTCCTTTTGTATCTTCCTCTACTGTTTTTACATGTTAACCGTCGTAATATTTAAAGGTTGATTCGCATCCATTTGAGTGAGAGTGTACTTGGTACTTGGTTTGTTATCCTCCATAGGAGTTCCTCCTAGTCCAGTAAAACCTTAACAGGAGGTGCGGGGTGGTCACGATTTAAGGGTAATGGGTATATCGTTTGGAAAAATAATCTTTGGATGTTGGGAAATGGTAGATTGAGGCAGGTTATTCCATTGTACGTGGGAAGTAAAAGAATTGGCAAATGATGTCGAGTTGTATTATAAATTTTAATTGTTTATTATGGCCACGTCTGGCTCTGACGGTCTTGGGTTGAATGTATCTTTGGAGATATCCAGCTGATCATTGACAATTTTGTACAGCATATGGCGGTGATCAGCTCTGCGATCTTATAATCTGTCCCCATCCCAGTAAGATGTAATAGGTTTGAGACGCTTGCTTCCCGTGTAGATGTTTTAACTTAACGGGCAGCTCTCCGTTGTATGCGTTCAAGGAGATTTATGTTTTTTACAGTTTTATGGGTCCATGTGCGATCATATTCCAGGTGTGGCCTGACAAAGGTCTGATTGAACTTCATTTGGTGATTTGTATGTTGATTATATACAATGCACTCGTCGGCGAACAGGCGAATTTTACACTTTATGGATGTCGGTTTATCACTTAAGTACCCAATGGGGGGGGGTGGGGGGGGTCCATAGTACCCAACATTTGAATTTTTTTTTGCGATTTCTCGGTTACGCAATCACATTTTGTTAAGGAGTTTTTTGCGAATTGTCTGATTTATGAATACGTCTTTCTCTGATACTAAAAAAATTTAAATCCGCCCACGGCGTCATTAGAATAATTAGTGTTGGGTTCCCCTCGGACCCCCCTCACCCTTTGGCACACGCGGAGTGAAAAATCAAATATTTTTAATCTAATTAAAAAATTAAGTATAAATCTTTGGATTTTTTGCTTAGATATATATCTTGTGAGGCAATTATTAACATTAAAGTGACGAGATTTTTTTTAGGATACGAATTTCTCTCAAATTGCACAGGATCGATTGTAGACCACCTACAAGAACGTTCCGAAGTTTATTGGACAAACAATACAAAAGTAAACAGTAAAGCCTGTTTTTGAATCTTTGCCTGCTATCGTAATTGTCCCCAAGAACACCGTGTCTTTAACTTTCTGTCGTGGCACGACAGACAGTACTAAATCCATCATATTATTCCAATAAAGCGGCTATTCACTTCCTGGTGTTATCAATACATTGGAAGCATTCCAAATATGCAAAAAAACCGGGTTCGAAAAAAATTGGAGGGCGCTTCTTTCTGGAAATCTCCTCATGTCTCTTAATAACACTTAAAAATCAAATAACGATTTATTGCTTGAATAGCATCATTTAATTTTATCATGACCGTGTTCTTACCGTTTAAGTCTTGGGAAAATCAGTGATTTTGAAGTTTCTGAGGAAACCTTCAAGATGGTATAAAATTTGGCTATATTTTGCATGATATTTTAATTGGTTATTTTCGAGTAGATATAATGAATATTTTGGTTCAAATCCTTATATTGGAGTTACTGAGGATGAAAGTGGCGAACCACTCTTTTTCGGAGAGTGACAATTTCAATTGGCCATAGATCATAGTTCAAAGTTCGGATTTTCATTTATTGTGGGTATGTGGGTCTTACGTTACCCCCATTTACTTTTGTTAGTGTCATATCAAACTCCCATGGAGTGGTTATCTAGGTTGGGTCCCTAGGAATCCCCCTCCCCCTTGGGCACTACGGAAGTTTTTTTAGCTTGGGCAGTTAAGTGTTAACAAAGAGGAGAAATAGTGGGGACCGAGGACTGTTCTCTTGAGGCACGCCAACTCAAACTTTCGGCCAATGTGAAGTCTTGTCCCATTAACTAAGCCTACTACTCTTTTGAGACGTTTAGTGAGAAATGATTTGATCCAGTGCTTGACATTGCCACAGATGCCATAGTGATCTAGTTTAAGAAGCAATCTCTCGTGGGGAACACATCTTTTGATAGTCTAAATTGCTAGAAGATCGTAAGGGTGCGGTTGTCGTAGTTCTGAGCTACATCATGAATTGTTAGAATAAGTTTGACTTCTGTTGACGGGCTTTGCGAAAAGCGTGTTGCGTATCTGATCGAATATTATTTATGTCAAGGTGGCGCATAAGTTGGCTATCGATAATTGTATTAAATATTTTGCAACAAACACTTGTCAGTGAAATTGGGTCTATAATAGCTGTTCTGTTAATAGGTCCTTGCTTGTATATAGGTATTAATGTTTGCTTTGCGCAATCCTCAGTGGTCTCCTGTGTCCCATGGATTGTTGGAATATGAAACGAAGAACAGGTGCAATCTCATGGGCAGCTATTTTGAAGCTGCATAATTTGCAATGTTGTCAATAGCTTGTCGAATGGATTAATATTCGTAAGTAATTTTTCAACTCCGTCGACTGAGAGGGGTAAAATCTGCATGTCACCATCAGGTTTTTTTCTTGATGTTTGGCATTACCGATGGATTGGTATCCTCTCTCAGGGAACCGCTTTGGAATTGGGAACTTAATGCTTCGGCTTTTTCACTGTCTTTTAAGGGTTCTGTCGTGGCTTAAGGACTTGAACGCCAGTATTGTTTGGCCTTTTAGATCTTATGTAGCGCTATTACTTCTTTGGTTGTTCTGTATTGATGTTTTATCTTTTTCATGACTCCGCTATTTTGGCCTGATTGAGCTTATTGCAATATTATTCCTGTAGTCGTATATTTATTCCAGTCCTGCTTCATTTTTTTGGAGAGCCTTGCAGTTATACAACTTTTCTTTTTTCCTCATTTTCTTTCACGTTGTTGTTGAACCAGTGTGCTCCTCATACCTGAGAAGGATTTATGGGGAACACGTGAATTAAAAACCAGGTTGTTTATTGAATCTCTGAAAGATTTCAGTTGTTCTTCGACTGTGTTTGGGTCGGCGTTGCGTGGAAGGGAAAAGTGAGGAGACTTATCGTGGCGATATCGTTGGCATATTTCGTTGTGTGGGATCAATCTGGCTGGTTTCCTTTGGCAAGGTTTGTTGTTTATTATTTCAAACTGTCCAAGAACAGCTGAGTGGTCGCTAAGTCCCGGTGTTGTCTAGTAAGTGGAGAGTGCGAGTTGGGATGTAATAGCAATAAAGAATGTTTTTCAGTAATCATTGGTAATGGCTCCTTGTTGTGAATAGCACTTTCTGGTAAGTGTGGGGGTGTTTTCTCTCGCAACCTCTAGTATTTCTCTTGTAGTGGATTACTGGCAATTGTAGAGTCATCCTGTTTTTCCCTTGGAGACCTGGGACATTGAAGTCGCCTTTCCTAGGGATGACGTAGCGCCTCCTAGGATGAGGTAAGGCGAACTTGTTGAATGTACAAAGTTGATAGACTTAAGTGGCAAGTTGATAACATGTCTATGTGGTGTTTTAACGTGGTGTACGGTAAAGGTCCCACCAGGATAGTTTGGCTGGGAGTGACCACGGCACCAGATTACTCGGTATTTTCGATGGAGATAAAGTCGGGCCTTCGAAGCTTGGCATTGTATCTCTAACTGCACAATAAAGACTTCCTCTCATCCGCCTGTGGTTCGATCCTCTACAATATATACGAAGTTATGTGTAAAAACCTCAGGTTTGAGTTTGGATTTTGTGCCTATAATGATGTCAATATTTTGTAAGGGATATTAAAATTTAAAACGACATTTCAACATAATATTGTGTCATATTGTTTCATCATGATAAAAAAATTGAAATGCATCAAAAATTTACCACGGCAAACTTTTACCTAAGTAATATTTGATGCTAGTTATTTCCAATTACAGCATTTCATTTTGGATATTTTTTCATCACAATACATACAGACCCCCTTTTTTGGGTCAGTTTTTTGGTAGTTTTGTTCCTCATTGCTGTATGTCGGTTTGTTGTGGGAATTTTCCTTGGTTTTGGACAAACCTACCCCCTAATATTTTAATTTCATGGATTGCTAACCTTCATTTGTTTGTTTTTTTTTTTGGGGGTGGCAAGTTCCTTTCTTCCTCGTCAGAAACTTGTTTGACAGAGAGTTTGCTTCTAAATTAACTACTTACCTCTATCTTTTCGTTATTTGATATGTAAAATTTTAAGTTAGCAACTATGGTTACCATCCTGGCAAATGCAGCAGGAATAAATGACAATATTGATGTCAGGTTGACCTAAATGAAATTTTCTTCATCAGGCTCACAAAACTTGTTCATGTGATTTTCTCAACTTGAGCGATTTATACGTTTAAATTATTAGGCTTACTGTATATAAGCAATCAAATTCAAGTCTGTTCTGTGGAATTCGGAAAGAATTATGTTTGGGCATTGATATTGGGCGTCAACTTAACTTTATTGGGAAGGCGGCTAACGGAAACTTTTCTCATCAGCTTTAATCAATGCATTCGAATTGTTTTGGGTCGCGGTCTTTGGCTTCACTTAGTGACTTTATGTGAAGGCGGGCTAGGAAAAACGTTTTCTCCTCTCAGCAAATTTTACCAATGCCCATTCAATAGGCTGTGGTGCGTTGTAATTTGGCTTCACTAATACTTTATTAGGAAGGTGGGTTAGGGAAAACTTTTCTCAACAACATTATTGATCACGCACTTACTTATCATAAACCACTAGAGCATTATTTTCGAGTGGTTTTTCTTTGTTTTCGCGTAAAATTATATTCGCGAATGCACGCTTAACACAAATTTGAATATGCATGCGTGCATTATGACCCGATTTGAATATGCATGCGTGCATTATGACCCGATTTGAATATGCATGCGTGAATTATCAGGGGGTGCAATATCAAGCGTGCATTATTAAACAATAGAATTTAATAATGCACGCCAGCACGCATGCCTTTACTTCCCCTCAAGTTAAAGCGCTTGAACAGTTCACTTGCCATGGTAATGCAATAATACCAAGGCCAGAACGTTCATTACCACAACCTCCCAGGTTATGTGGCTTTATGAACGGGGAAAGAAACAGATTGACACTCACTACAGAGTCTATACCTTAAAATAGAAATATTATTTCTATGGTGTTAAAAAACAAGCAAACTTAAACTGCAATAGGTCCTACAATTGTCTGTTTTAAAATCTGCGGTGTTAATTACCCCGATTTGACCTATACAATAGATGCGATACATCAAGAACTTAATGAATAATTATCGGCATGTAAATCGACATCGCTAATTCATCAAAATCCGATTGGTTAAGTAAGTATTGACTAATGCGTAATCGCTACGTTCAATTGTAATCATGGCAATTATGGCAAAAGCTAACCTATTATTGAGCTGGTAACTCATCGAAGTTTCAATCAATACTACATTGTATAACTTTCACACCTTCTCTCCCAATGCTTGCTGCTTTATGTGAAACTAAACCCAGTGTTGTGGAAGTTCGTAGAACTACGATATTTCTAGTTATATTTTGGATAACTTTTAAAAAACTTATATCAGAAAAAGAGTTATTGTATTTATGTTTTGATGGTGTATAAAAATAATGCTCATGTGGTTTATGACAGGTGGTGATGATAAGCGGGCCACTGTGAGCACTCGCGGTAAAGCGCTCTTGGGGTACGAGAGGGAAGGAGTGAAGGGAGGATGACGTGTGGGGGATATATAGGAGAGTAGGAAGAGACATGGGGAAAGGGTGGAAAGGGAGTAGGGGAGGGAGGCGGAGTGTTAAGATTTATAAGCGGGTGCTCAAGTGCCCCGCTAATGCATATGTTACTTTATTAATGCCTCCAACATGCAATTATATCCCCGAATCCACTCCACTAATGCCTTATCCTATATATATTGTCTTGTTTACAGTTCAAAGTTATTGCGAGGCATTGTAATTTAGCTTTACTGATACCTTATCGGAAAGTGTGCTAGGGAAATATTTTCGCTGCGATTAAATTGTTTAGTACTATTTAATAACTTTTGGCGTTACAGGAAGTTTCTCTAGGCGAATGCTTAAGAGAAGCTTCCGGTGAAAATTAAACTGTAAATACCATGTTTGCCAATCTATTTCTACATGTATTGCTCTGAGGTGATTTGAAATATGCTGGATATGGCCGCGGCCGCATTCAATAATGCTGTCTCCTACGCATGTCAACAATGCGTCAACAGCAACTATGGTTGTCTAGTCTCTTTCCTTTGTCTGGGGGAAATACTCCATTTCATTTTAGTTGAAGATGTGACAAACATTTAAATATCATGACCATAAAACATTAGAAATAATTATAATGAGTATTCTAAATGGTAACTAAATAAATTATCTCATTGTTAAGAAAACTATAGTTACATGATATTTAAAAAGGAAACACGGTAATAAAATATACACTCACGACTGATAACAAGATTCATCTATTTTAAGGCTTAAGTATCATCTACTTAAAGGCTTAAGGTTAAAATAGATGACACCCTTAAACAACAAGTAGAGCCTTCAAAATGTCTAGCCTAGTACTATTGATTACATTATATAATGGCCTTTTAAAATGCAATGTTTCAAATTAGTTCTACAACAATTTTGTGGGGCAATGATATGAAGCGACTCCCAACAATGCCAATCTTGATTTGGCTCTTTGTATTTCAAACTTTGTAAGAGAGTCACATAAACATGCACTAACTCAATCCTCTAACTGACCCCCTTTTGACCCTCAGAAGCCTGAAGATTTATGATTATAAACTACAGCTACTAGAGTTATGTTTCAATTTTATCATGATCTTCTTCCAATCCGATGACATTTTTAACATTCGCGTGCCCTCTCATCATAACACCAGACATTGCCATGACTTTTCATTAAAAAAAAATTTTAGCAAGAACCTCCGGGTCCTCCTTTGGTGAAAAACAATGCCCACTCACTTTAAAACTGCGTCCTTTCGATCATTTAAAGACAACATTAAAATACAATCAAAGAACACCTTCGTTTTCCGGAGATATTTGAGATTTAGTTTTATTGCATGCATTCGCTATGACGGACTGATAACGTTAATCTCTCGCGCAGTACTAATTTAGATAATATCTTTCGCAATCTGTGGCACAGACTACACACTTTCCGGACCGCCGTAAAGTGTCAGGAGGAGATTTTTTAGGATATGAATTTCTCTCAGATTGCACTAAATTGCTATAGACCACCTACCGAGAACACTTTGAAGGTTTATTGAACAAACAAGTACAAAGAAAACCGCAGGCCTTGTTTTGAACTTGCCTTGTATTGTAATTGTTCCCATAGAAAACCATGCTTTGAATTACTAAATCATCTTATTACATAAAAACGGCGCATTCGCTTATTCACTTTCCGGTATGATCTAATAATACATTGGTAAGCATTCCAAGTATGCAAACAAAAAACCTGGGTTCGAAAAAATTGAGGGCGCTTCTCTCAGGAAATGTCCTCCTGTCTCTTTCACAAATATTTGAAGTTTAAATTACTATGCGGTTGTATTCTGTATGCGTTTGTCCTCATCCGGTGTTATCAAGGAAAATATCTAATATTTTTCTTGATACAGCTTCGTTTGTAAAGGTGAGAAGACAAACAGATGCAGAAGTTCTGCTAATACGAAGGACTTTGCAACTGGCCAATGATAATTTTTTATCATGAAAATATGTATACCTTTCTATCGCTTTCTGCTGCTAGTTTGACATTTTTTGGTCTCTACACACACATTCGGTGGCTGCACACAGTACATAGGTTGGTAGTCCATCATAGTGACACCTTGTCCTAAACCTTCAATGGTGATGTGCAGCCACGTGAATGCTGAATCAAGTAGTTCGTCAAGCTGGAACAGATCTTGTACTCTTTCTCCCCAAACCATGCGTTTTGCTGACATGTCCCACTGAATTACAGACAAAACAACAAAATCCAGAACTAAAAAAAACTCTGATGCTCAGAAATATTTTTATTGACTCATACAATTGGCCAATGAAGTTAGAAATTCCAAATTAACATGATTAGTATAGGAATGTTGGGGTTTGCCACTCCTTCCTTTAACTCTTACCCTCTCAGCATAAGCCCGTACTCCCTCATCTCCTGTTTGGAGAGAAGTGAGGTAAAGCAAATGGATACTAATAAGAAATTGTATTTACATGGCGCTCTACAGAGAACACAGCGGCTTACAACAAAATAACTTAAATGTTACAACACAATACTCTAATAAGGAAAACTAACAAATCCAAATTTTAAAAACGTTAAACCTCAGGAAATAAGTATGTTTCCAGGAGCCAGGAACACTGTTGAAGTGCCTCTCTCATTTTAACAGAAAGCTTGTTCCCGAGCCTATGACCAATTACGTTTTTTGAATTATCATTCTCCAATAACAAATACATTATCCAAATTTATACAACTTTAGACCATCAGTAAGTTTGATGGAGCTCTCCTGAAGAGACTTAACACAGAAAACATAACGAAGAGTTGTGTATCTGACTTGTATCAGCTTATTTCGCAGCACTGTATCTTTGGAGATCAATTAGTAATTCGATCTTAGTAATTATTGGCATTATTCATGCGGGACAAGACCAAAAATCGTAGTAAAAAAAAAGGGAGAAAACAGGAAAAAAGAAGCATGGTTGCAAGCATCATAGTGATAAACCTATGATAGGTCATAAATTACTAATATGGTAATTTTACACTATTAAGATATAGAGAGCTCCAATCTTATTAAACATTCTCAATGGTGGATCCAACATGACGCAAGGTTATTTTATCACCACCCACACATACACCACAGATGCAGGAACAGAGGTGTCACCAATCTAATCGTATTTGAGGCAGATTTTTCAAAACACAGGCGTGGCAAAAACAAGAAATTCTGTCCTTTTCTTGGGGTTCATCTGCGCATGTTTTTAACAATCACCTAGAATCTTGAATTACACTCAGGAAGAGCGAATAATCAGCATACGAGTGTAGTGTTATAGCATCATTCCCTAATGATGTCACTGACTGGATGAGTATACATCGGGTTGAACTGGAACTCCTCCTCAAATAAGGTATCATAATCTTAAGTTTGTTTATGCAGTTTTTTGGACCTAACAAATTTCTTGAACCAATCTGATTAAATAGGTAAATCGGTGTTATATTATAAAATTCAGATCACTTGTGCACAAGGCCATTTGTTGGTGTTTATTAAGGATATTCTGACACCTTTGACGCCTACGAGACATCATAACAAAATTGGGGGACGAATTGAGATAACTTTGAGCCTTATTGTGCAGAATTTACACATTAAAGTGTGGTATATGTAAACTTTTGCACATTGTGGCATACAATTTTGTGTCTATTCTATATCATGTACTACTGTAGATTGGTTCAAGTACCGTAGAGGACAGTCACTGGAGTGTAATCCGAAGAGTTGATTGGGCAAATAACTGGGGAGAAGTTTAATGAGCTAGAAAGCCTAGTTGATGGAAATTAGCCAAGTATTTAGGACTTGAGGCCAAACGTGCGATGAGAAAAACAGGTTATAAAACCACCTGATTAGAAACTCTAGTTTCATGATATTTTTGGGATTGATCATAGTGGAAAGTGATTCAACACCCGCTGTTCAGATGTCAGGTGAAGTGATGATTCAGTTGAAAGAGCTTGAAATTCAAAAGGAAATTAAATAAGGAAAAAGACTATTGCAAATGTAACAAAAAGAAAAGGAATTGGAATAAAAATGCCAAAATGAAAGTGCGACACAAAGAAAAAGAATGGAAAGGAACCATGGGCAAAATGAGATGAAACAAAAGAACTTGAAGCTCAGCTAGCGGTGTTGTTAGAGCACGTGTGGTCTAGAGCACTGGTTGACTGTGGGACAAAGCGCAGGACTCATGATCAATTAGGTTAGAGTTCGAGCTCCGCCGTGGCCAACTTGTTATGTCCATGGGCAAGACCAATTTATCTCACTTGTCTCACCTCACCTAGGTGTAAATGGGGAGCTGTTAGGGAGTCATACTATGGCGCCGTTATAATTGGCGGCCGAATTTTCATATGTGAAATGGTCAATTTCCTAGTGACAGCGGAATAGAATGTAAGCGCTTTGAGCCTTAACTGTATAAAGCGATGCTATAAATACCAGCATTTATTTTATTTATTTATTTAGTTAGAAGAATTGAAACAACAGGCTATCTCGTCAGACTCTCCAAGCCCGCTGGTTTTTTGATGAGCGGAAAATATTCGCCTGTTTCTAAATTTCATGAACAAGAAGTAGACAAAGAGAAATTTCCAATAGCTTGCCAGTGAAATGGCCCAAGGAATCTTGGTCCTTGTTGCCTATATACAGTCAGTGTTTATTGTAAAGCCCGAGAAATATATTCGGGCATGTCATCACACGGATGTAGGAGAATGATTCGGGTTAAGGCAGGCAGTGCTCAAAGCCTATGAATTGGTGCCAGAGGCTTATAGACAAAAAATTTAGGTCTGGGTCATCAAAAGGCTGACCAGACCCATGTTGAATTTGCCCCGTGTAAAGGAACAAATGTTTGCTGGCTTGCTCTCTCGAAAGAAGTCGGGCCCCCAAAAAAAACAATTTTTGGTCAACTTGGTGTTGATGTTAAATGAAGAGTTCAAACAGTGTCTACGTCCATTATCAAAACCCTCTTGATGAAACAAAATTGACAGCTTGCGTGAAGAACATCTGTAAAGGCCAATGATTATGCTTTGACCCATGAATTGAGTACTCATAGTAGACCTCGCCAAAGAATTTACTAGGTACAACAACATCAACATAATCGGGTTTCTAACAAAGCGTCTCATGGTAGCACACAGGAGAGGAAATCCCAGATGGGTTTTCCCATGAAAAGGGAGCAAAGGAAATAGTGGTGCTAATCAAAAGCATGGGCCGGGACCGCAAATCACAATTCACATGCAATCACTGTAAAAAGTCAACATTTAAAGGTGACCCTCATTGCTCGGACGGCATATATTAAGCTATATACCAATGGAACGTTATACTTCAGATGGCCAAAAATACTTTTCCACAAATAATCGTGTAATAGAGCCGCTATAAACCAAAACTAACCCTATTTTCGTTGCTATTTTACGCCCAAAATACGCTTAAGCTTTTCTTCTCTGACCTAGGCAAATTAACTTCGTGTGACGTAGGCGATTGTTAAGTCTTGTTGTCTGCTATTCATCTTCCAATTAAATGACCCCAAATCACTCCTCTTCTCCTGCGTGAATTCGCCCAATATAGGCGATACATGTTGATTGACTATGTTTCCCTTGATCTCTGTAGATTAGTAATTATAATTCCCGGCATCATAAGTGGTCAAGAAATGTGCACAATTGCTTAAATTCTCATCGCTTACGATGAATCGTGACTAGCGAGCACAGCTCAGACTCCAGCTATGTTACCGAAGTGTGAGCTGTTTGACCCCCACTCATGCTCCTGAGCATGAAAACCTTTGATGTTAGTGAGAGGGAGACTGCCCCTGGAGCATGGTGGTGGTCAAACAACCGCATGCGTATAAAAGACCGGCTCTTCCATTGATTTACGTTACAAAACCCTCTTATGCTACCCGATGGAATTGCATGAGGTATAGGCGCTATCAGGGGGATACGGAAATTAATCTTTAATCTCTTTTCTCAGACCCGGGAACGTCACTCAATTATGGCTATTGACCTTTTTTAATAAATCACTGTTTGCTTTGCTCATGGACCTAATAGAGAGTAGGACAAAGCAACACACGATTTGTCAAAAGAAACCCTATCACGTGCCGCTTTGTATTAAATCCTAACCACCATCCAATTTAGCGCCTTAAGGTAAGCGATAATTTCCCTCAATTCAGCAGGAGGGAAAGTGCTCTTCGAAAGTGGCGCGGGGCATACTGGGAAGGAATTTTTTACCAATTTCAGCCAAGCGCAAGAAACATGGGAGAAAATCTATACTACGACAACATAGGTACTGAAAAAAATATGAAAACTATAGTGCAATCAAAAATCCGTTTTAGAAATGTGATCATACTGTTTTGGGGATAATGTTGAAACTCAGATGTTTCTATAGTTTGAGAGCGCTGAGATCATAATTTTTGGTGCAAACCGCTGGGAAATGTGGGAACATTGTAAAATGGGGGGGGGGGGGGGGGGGGGGTACACAAGGTAAATTGAAATGAAGTAAAATGTACACAATACATTGGTCTCATTATAGAATAAAAAGGTTAGAGTCCAGGCCGGTAACCAGGATTTGTTTAATGGGATGACTTTTTTCCCTCAGATTCGCGGGGGGGGCAAGTTGGCAAGAGGGATACTTTCTAAAACCGAAATTTTAACCCTTTTTTCGACCAAAAAACACATAAAACTATCTTTTGGTTGCCTTTTTAGCCCTTTCATTTTTTTTTTTAAAAAAAGTGGGGGGGGGGGCTTTTTAAGATTGGGGTCGTCTGCCCCCTCGCTGCGCTGATTACCGGCTTGGGTATAGTTTGTCTAGCTTTCGACCTTAGGTTTTAACAGGTTCAAAGTAGAAGATTCAGACGATTTAGAAATATATATTTTAACAACCTGATATCTATTGCAACTAAATCAAATCTCTGTGATATTCCTGTGACGTATAGGCGTGTTGGTATTTTCCTCCTCCCCAAAATGGGGGGGATCTTTGGGATAACCCTTTACCTTTGGTCTATACGGGCCGGGTCGTGGTGTGGTTTTTTTGATTGGGGGGCAAGAAACGGAACATAAATGTCAATTGGCAATTTCATTAACTCATTTGCACCGGAAAATGGGGGTGTTAAGTAGGGCGAAAAGAAAATAAGAGAGCGGTCCCCCCTACCCCCCCCCCCTTCGGAAGACGAGGTTTAATTGATCTGTAATTTATTATACATTTAATTTAGTATAAGTAAGACTATATCACACCTCAAATTCAGATGAAAACAGACATTGATATCAGTTCGAACATGGTATCGGCTATCAACGCCACAAACGTAAGAATTAAACATAACCTGAAGTTAAAATATTACAATTTGGTGATTTTCACTTAGAATCCACGTATAGGGCGCGCTTGGGCACCAATTCAGAATTATACTTTGTTACAAGGTACCTTGAACTTTCATAAGACCGTTTCCTCAAGAGTCGGAAGTGATCGGAACATTGTCATATTATTTTCACAAGATTTTTTAACAATTACGGGTAACAAAATCACTCAAATGCAAGCTTATTTTCTATAATCGTAGCTCCACAAAGGTACGACGGATTTTGATGGGGTTTTCTGAACAAAATTCATCCTCTATTTGGTGACAACAACTTGCCAAAAAAAAGATGGAAATTGAAGTACTGTGCACTTCCAAAAAACCTACAACATCGGTCAAATTACAAAGTTTTGTGGACAGCTTTTCCATAGTCACTGAATCGACCGCAGCAAAGAGTATAGATCACAACGGTCTCGGTGATGCACATAATACACATCAAGTGCTACTTTTGTCGAGATGAATGGGTAATGAATTAGGTAATGGTGGTTTTCGCGTTGGTGTCTTCTCTCTATATAGTCCATGCCTGTGCTATTGGGTTTCCGGTTAAGTCTTGACTCATCGAGCGTAACAGGGGCGGTAATTAATTTAACTAGCGACAATTGTTAACCATAATAAATTGTAGCAATACTGTGAAGCAAGGAATTCAGTATGTATAAAATGCAGACTGAACGTGAAACCGCCTTTCTGTGGGATAGGAGCCATCAAATTACAGGATAGTTATATGTATTGCTCATTATTTCTGATTATTTGAGGCAAATGTTAGAGAAAAACATGGTAAGTCTTCTTTGAAAGCGCAGCGCGAGGGCGATACAAGTGAATGGGATTTTGGTTTCCACCAACCCCCTGGCGAGGCCAAATTGTGTATACTTGCATAGAAAGCTCATAGACGTGACACAATCGTGACGTAACACGCACAGCGACCAGTCAAAATTTGACTTTTCGAGAAGTGGGGGTGCTTGAAAAAAAACAGACGAGTTTCGTTTGGCTCTTTAACAAACTGAGTAGCATAATATGACACCGTACATATAAAATCGCGATAAAATAAGCTTTTCATTGATATATAAGCTTAATATATTGACCAAGTGGCGTAACAGGCGGGGGCAGGTTTCCCCCTGACGACTGTGGGCCGGGAAAAATGTGCAAAAATATGCTAAATCAGCCATTTTTAGCCTCTGACCGGGAAAATTGACCTTTTGGACCCCCCGAGAGGGAAAAATTTTTCCAAGACTGGGAAATTTGCCCCCTCAGAGCGGGCGGGCCCGTTACGCCACTGTATTATGCGTCAGAGCAAGAGGATCACCTTTACAGCCACGGTTGTTGGGGATGCATGGCCAAAAGTGGAGTCAAAAACAATAGGTTGTGCCAGTGCCTGGAGGTTAAAGTTCTTCTTTGTCAGAAACAAGACATCCCACAAAAGGGAATTGACACAGAAAAAGCGCTTGACTTTAAGCGCTTTGTTTTGGAGGGATTTGGGTGATTAGTTTAGATCCAAAGCCCATACGAATCATGCGGGACACGGCTGTCACCTCATGTGATATTGGAAAATGCACGTCCATTGATATGAGAGTTCCACAGGGGATAGGTATGGATTTGTATTAGTGTCCTCCTTCACACGATGAATTTGAAATAAGACTTGGTTCTGGAACTGCCACAATTGGTGTTAGGCAATAACTCCCAGTAAAAGGGGGTATCCATGTTGTTATGGACTGATTGGCCGGGGGAAAGTACTCCAGATCCCATAGTTCCCAGGTGCCCCGTATCAAGTGGATAAATTGGATGAGGAAATAGGACATTTTCAGGCAATGTGGCAGTAAACTAGTCAATGACCAGAAAAACCCCACAGGAAAACAGTGAGCGGTTGATGAGTCAAAATACTCATCATATAGGAAAAGAGCGTCGAGGATGACTTTGATCTCAAATTTAGAGGATACATTCTCTCAAGTTAGAGGAATTGGGTTGTCATCTTCTCTCTTCAGGTGAGACTAAATTCCCTAGTAGTGAAAATCAGACCAATACGGGTTCCTTCATATGTGAAATGATGGCAAAGGTCATGGACAAAGGGTCACGGCATCTGAGCTCAGGTCCATACTGCTATCTTGGCAGGGGGGTCACGCATGGTACTTGTTTTATTATTTGAGTATACAGGCCACGACGGTATGCAAGTGGTGGACAAGTACGTGTTAAGATCCCGTTGAGATTAAAAATACACTCATTTTTTTTTTTAACGCGATTTAAGGGAAAACGGTTTAAAACTCCTTTCCCCGGACTTGGGGTCAGAAGTAGCCCAGAGTGAATATTACCATAAATAAGGAAAAGAAAAGGATTCTGGATGTATAACCGTTCCTCCCTTCCATCTCTCTCCTCTAGCCCGTCCTCCTCTTTTGTTCTACTTCAACACCTTCAATCTCTCAACCCCATCCCCCTTCTCCGTCCCCCCCCTTTCTTTCACCGCACCCCCCCCCCTTCCAGCTAAGTTCCACCCACCCCCACCTGACTCCACTGAGCGACCCTTTAACCGTTTACGCTCCTACCCGGATGATTCAGATCTTCAGCTACCTCAGCTACAACTCACCTTTACTCCCGAATCCTACTTCCTCCGCATTCCCCATTCGCGCCCTCGTGACTTCACCCTCTTTATTTTTTGTAGCGTGACCTGAAATCAGAAAGAATAATTTGGCCTAAAAATAGTCATTTCAAAGGTTCCGACTCGATTGTATTTCAGACAATCTAGTAAATTCGGCTGATCTCAATGAACCCCCTGGCTGACCGAATTGGTGAGAAAACAGTTGTATAGAGGGCAGTAGACATGAGTAAGTTTAAATTTGACAGACTATCAAAATATATGCTAACCTCTTCAAAATGGCACAAAAGAACAAAGAAAGAAAAGAAAACTTCGATGTAATCCTATATAATCAGTACAAACGGCTGGTGCCAGTCCAAGATGTTGATCAAGTCAGCAATTCCGCTTGTGCACAACACTGACCGTTGCGCGGGAGAGAGTTCAGTCGTTGCTTTGTAATATTCTGGTCTGTTGGGACGGTTCATAAAAAACTCGCGATTTTTTCCTATTCTTTCTGCACACTTGGAAGCCGGCGTCATATATTAACAGCGCCGTGTGACTGATGTGTCCTACCACCCACTATTGTGTTTTCCCCTTAGCTTCCATTGATGTTCGTATGGCATCCATTGTGTTCAGCACTGTACCCAAATGCCTCGTCTACAAGGTCACGGTTTCTTCCGTACAGGTTGCATATGGTAGCTAGGACACTCTCCATATGGGGGACACCTCAGTTCCTTTACACCGGAAATCAATTTTAGCGATCTACAGGATCAAGGACCTAGCACCAACATTTATCGCTTTTTTCAAATTAAAAAAAAATTGGTGAAATTGAATGCAGGAGAGTAGAAGACAGACAACCAAAATCGACTCAAATCGTGTGTGTGCTGTCTGCGGCGCGCATGGCCGTTCAATGGCATGTGTACAGAGTATTTTGCATTGAAAATTCGCGCATTTTGTAACACATGAGTCATAAGGTCGCGGGAATTCGAAAGTCGGGCCAACAAATTATCATATGTAGTTTAAGCCTTCATATAGAAGATAGAGGAGATCAGATTACACAGAAATGTCATCGTTTTGAAGGCCGGGACTTCTGGAAAAAAGGTCAAAAAATAAAAAATAATATGAAAATACAGATTATCAATGTAATTAGCTGTAATTATGCACAAAGCAGCTACGATTTTCCAGGGTATTAATCATAATCCCCGCGTCCAGGAAAGTGTTAAGCAAACCATTAAACAAATTCTACAACTCACTGACATGATGATATTGAACATTGAACTTTTTTCACGTGTAATACGGTTTTCGCTAGGCGTATATATAATTGAGTACATATCATCATGACGTAAAATGGCAAATCATCCATCTAACTTTACACATGTATTCTTAGAGATATTAACGGCACGACTACTGTCTGCAAAAACTGGTATTTAAAAGTAGGTCAGAGCGAATAGGCACATAGACCCCTGAAAGTATGGTGACTCTAAGACCACAAAACGTGTTATGTTTGAAGGAACATCTACAAGAGTCGATCAACCTCACAAGTCCCCATACCATTTGCGTGGAGGTATAAGCTCGGATGTATGAGGGCACTAATAAAGCTTCACAAACAATCATTGAGTTGAAAACTGTCTTTAGAGGATTGAATGAGAGTGGCTGCCAGGCCAGTGTGGGATATTAAAAAGAAGGCAGGCCATCAATATTGTTCCTTGAGGTTGCCAGGTGCATTGTGAATGTCCAAATGTACACCAACTAATTTGGGAGAAGTACAGAGTATGTACAAGCATCTGTAGGCGACTTAATTAATTTAAACGTAGTATACGACAACAAAAGTTAAATTGACATTTGCCACCGGAATACTATTGAATATCCAATTTGAAAGAAAGCATGAGAAGAACGCAAAGAATTTTATGTATTGATACATGGTAAAGTTAAAGCCCTGTGAAAACCAGTTTCAATTCTAACAAAAGAGTCACCGAAATAGATTGGAAAAAATGCAACAAAACATTTTATTGGGATAGAAGACTCCTACTGGCGCAAGGAGAATATGTGATATTGACATAAATCACATCTTATTAAGCTGAAGGAGGACAGTGACAGTGACTCGGAATCAGACAATGGGGAAAATGATGGAACGTAAGTGAATTTTGTAACTCATAATATCATTACTAAGGCCTATGCATCATTGGTTTTATTTCATGAAAAGTTTTCAAAATGTACGACAACACATTACTTTTGTGCTCAGTCCTAATTTTACTTGGACGCGGAGCCAAAACCTATTGTGATCGGCTTATCATTATACTGCCGATTACACCTGAGGTGATTCACCCTATTCTATACCAATGTCGCAGGCCAAACTATACGATGGGACGGGCTATGAGGTTGGATCGACGAGAAGGCCAAAAAAAAAAAATAGTTTGTCTCAAAGTGATGAGTTGGCTTGAAAAAGTATGCGGTATGCGGTATTTTTTTTTTTTTTAATTTCACTTTTGTGTGGCAATAAAATATCAATGTGCATGCACCCACTGATCGTCAACTTTCACCCGGGCTTGTACATCCACCATGGTATCTAATTCTGCAGTCATGGCAGTATCAACATCAGCGATTTCCTCCTCAATCCACACATGGATTTCTCCCCCAACAAGATTTCATTGAAATAATCTGTTAAGAGTTTTTTGTTCTTATCAGTTTTGTGGAAGATCCATTTGTTATATTTGTCAAGATTCAACTTGTTAACTTTGATAATAACTGTATCCATCGTTACTGTTTCCAAACACTGTAATATCCGCGACGTTGCAATTGACCTATGACCCCCGCCCACCAGTAAATAAAGTGCCGCATTGAAATAAACGTAATATACCTGTGTTGAATGGGCGATTTGAACCTGACGTCAAATTTAGCAAAGGAATCATATATCCATGTTTGCACATCGATACAACTTTAATCATGTAATTTAATGGCATGGGGGTCATCAATTGTGTTTTGTGCATATGCGACGATAAACAATCCACTTTTAGTGCCAGTTTGCCACCCGTATCGAGCCTGCACACTTTACGAATTATATTGCCATTTGATTTGGTGGTGGAGTGTTTCACTTCGCACGCTGGTGCCCAGTAAGTATCGTCTATGTACTCACGTCAACGTAAAATTAGTTCACCGCCGAGAGTCGCATATTGCGTGAATCGTGCCTTTTCTTTCACAATTCCAGTTTTCAACACAAATTTGGAGTTCAATGACTTTTTTTTTTTGAAAAAAAATTAAAAAAAAGTTCCGCATAACTTTTTTTCAATGTTTCCGTCTAAATTACCAACGCGCGCGTCAGCCTTGAGACAAACACATTTTTTTTTGGCCTAATCCAACTCAAATGATTGTAGCATTATACCTCCACTCCCCGCCTTCCTAAGCAGCACTCCTACATTGCATTGTAAGGTTGAACCCTGATGTTCCCCTTAACGTACTGAATTACAAACACTTAATGATCGTTAAAGATGCCTTTCTAATTCTTGCCCTTAAGTTTGTTTACATGGTTTGCTAAGGTATTCTTGAAAAAAAAATCCACAAATTCACAGTTGATTCCGATCGTTTGATCATTTTTGTATCATCAGTGATTAACAGTGCTATACACACATATACACCGAGAACTGCAAACACATCATCACAACAAACCCTCATCAAACTAATTAAGTTCCAGTACACCACTCGTCCCCAAAATATGGAACCATTTGAGTAACAGTACCTGAACTCAAAGATCATTAATGTTTGTAAATTTTAATCACAACAAGTAATTTTATTATAAATATTAAATAGATCTGAATTGATAATCGGATGGAACTAATTAACCATCAGTCATAACGTCCCCGTAATGTTTTTCTTTCATTTCTATAGTTGACGCCTCAATAATTGCAATACTTTTTTTATATTTCTCTTTCATCATTCTTGACTGTTGGCCCACGTTCATCAGTGTCTTTTGCCCCTGATCTTTTTAATACATTTTGTCAATGTCCTTGTCCTGTATCGTCCTGTTCCTGTCCTGTCGTGTCCTATCATGTCTCAGTGATTAATATTATTCTTAAACACTGTGTATTGTAAAATATGGGTCATCGCGAAAGTCCACCAGACTTATTATGGCCTCTCCTGCGTTTGAATTGCCATTTCAGCATTCTGTATAATTATTTTTTTCCTTGAAAATATGTCATCTTTATTCTTATAATATCTATAAATAATTGTATCATTATGTAATATATGGCTGAATAATAAATGCTAAAAAAATTGAAGTGATTTAAAAATCTAACAGTATCCCTTAGGACGTAGGTCCGCTGTGTCTGTAATTTCTGTCCGAAATACAAATTGGCGAATTTCTTACAGAAGAAGATTCATTTATGTAGGTCATACTTGGCAACATGCAATACTAAGGTGATCACGCGGTTCATGCCACTTGGCCGCTGTGCGCCACTTGCAGGTTGATGCTATTTAGTCAAGGCGCGCTGTCCTTGGAACTACATCAAGAGCGGCCCCAACCGCTCCAGATTTAGACTTCAGTCACCAAAAATGGAGTTGCGCTTTGGGCAAGCGGCAGCAAGAACGACCAGGGAGGTCGATTTATTGGCTTGAACGCTTTGCCGCTTGATTCATCCGGCGATGACGTAATTCAATCTTCATAGCGACAAGCGGCATGACACTACGTAATCAACCCTAAGACGTGCAAGTTAGTAGAGATACAAATTATTTTTAATTAGGTGAGGGAACAATGTTGCGGATAACAATATTCCCCTTTCTCATTCGTACCTTGCAAGTGCTTTTGGCCATTTGTCCCGTTGCCGCTTGTTTCACTCATTATCCCCACCACTTTTGATTGTTTCTGTTCGCTAAACCTGGTTTGTAGTAGAACTCATGGTAAGGTTGGCTTTCTTTTCTCAAAAAGTGAAGTATAGGCAAGGCAACTAACCAGGAAAAAAGCATATATCAGGCATTGACTGTATCAGGGCTCGAATTCCTCCACTGACGCTCTGATTAAAAAAAACCGTCAAACAATTGAAACTGCAGCCCATATTCGTCAACTTAAACAGTTAAGTTCGAACGGCAAACACTTCATAGCTGTTTGAAAGTCTCATTTATTATGACAAAATCAAATAAATAAACAATATGCACATGAGACACACTTTGACACTACTTTGGATTAATTTTACCACTGACTTCATTCCTGTGTAAAATGTACGAATTTCATTGTGGGCAATAAGAATTTTTCTTCAAAATCCATTTAACACGGATGGGGAATGTGCATATAGAGGGCGCTATAACATACAAACCTGACCTTGTAGACCTTATTTATGCCTCATGTTCCTCTTATTTTTGCAGTAGTATTATGTCGCCTCTGCTTAAAATTGCTCTAAAAATAGAAGAGACAATTGCATGGTGTCAAACAGTTGTGCATTATGATAAATGGTGAATACCCCTTGATTTTATTCCATTTTCACCGGTTTCACCGTATGATCCTTTTCGTAAAAACTGTAGAGTTTGTTTAGATTTTTGGCACTGTGATCACGTGATCCGAGTCCAAATCGTCTACGCATGCTCCTAATTATGAGGTAATTATTAATTTTTGGGGGCTGGTTTTGGGCGTATGGAAATACTAAATCTTTTTTTTATTTTGTTCATTTCTGAGGTCTCTAGCTTTTATTGGATTATTAATGATATGAAGGGTTTGAGTCAACATAACAAAATGCTTGTATGAAATACTGGCTGCAGCCATTTAGTGTGTGGATACACTATAACAAAGTGCGTAAATTCAAGAACTTGCAAAAAAAATTTTGGTGAGCACAAATCAAATTATGATCATAAATATTTCAAAGATGATGTTGAAGGTTTTTATATTGAATTGGTGGCGAAAATGCTCGTTTCAGCAAAAATGTAAAACTATAATGTTAATAAAAATAGAATTTAGCGGAAACACTGCTCAAACTTTTAAAACGTAATATGAAAGCCAATGCGTAAAAAAAAAAAATATACTATCAACACGAACTAAGTATCTGGCCCACTGGAATATAACCTCATTTATAGACTTAATTTTAACATAAATGTGTATTTGTATTTTTGACTAAATCTATGCGGATTTTGCTAACATTAAAAAACGTATCCTTAAGAGTAGACAATTTTCCTCTTAGCTGAGCAGATAACTGCAACAATTGTGTACTACAAGACACAAAACAATTGCACATACTGCTTGTCAGGGGATAACTTTACACAAAGTAATTGTAGCCAACTTAAAAAAAAAAAAATCCAAAATGGCCGGCATTAATATAAACTGTACATATTGTATCACTGGGTATTGGATGAAATGGTAAAACAGTTTGGGACTTGGGTTCCCCTTTGGTAGTCTAAAGTATTGAGCTCGATTGAAAAATCCAAATTGGCCGTTATTTTTCAAGATTTCTGCCACTGAAAGATAAAATTATTAAAACATTTACTCTTGGATGGTCAGTGATAATACAGCACCAAACTTTGGTATTTGTGGAGGTTTTCAAAAAATGGCTGACACGTGGCACGAGACAAATGATTCTTTTATTGGCTTGTCCAAAATAATACAATACATATGATACAATGTATGGCGACTGCAACAAATCAACAAGATAAATTGTCCAGTCAATCCGAGGGCTTGAACCGTTCTAATTGGACTTTCTGACTGAATGCGGAACTGCAAGCAGTCCCCTATGCCACTCTACGGATGAGCCTCTACCTCCATTGTTGGTGAGCATCCGCTAGGACGTTTTCCGCAATGGAAGGTCCCCCACCCCCCCCCCCCGCAGAGCAGAGAAGATTCCCCGTTCCCTTTCCCTGCACAGGGGGTAGGGCTCTTCGTAACCCCTCCTGTCGCATTAAAACTGTCAGGAACCTCCCCTTGGACCATGATCACAAGGAGTTAAAAAAATGTATAGTTTGTGCTTATCTCCGACTTACTCCGGAGTTCTAAGCTGAAAAACGTTATTATAGGTCAAGGTTAAATTTAGCTTCTACAGGGTCAAATATCAAAAAAACGCTGAATTTCACCACCTGTGATAACCGACCAACATGCCTGGCTCACCACTATTATAAAAGGTGTTTTAAATGATTGTCCAATCCAACAAGAACACTCAGGCGAGTAAAACCACAAGGGCTCTTGGCTCTGTCTATGATATTGACGTGGTCATGTCAACGTACTAGACTACACTAGTTTCATTTAATTCGATGTTAAAAAATAAAAAAAGTTTTGAAAATTCGTTGATATTTTTTAGATCTCGATCTCAGCTGTCTCCTGAACACCAAACCCTGTAGGCCGCACCAAAAATATTATTCGTAGCCCCCCCCCTCACTTTTTGGTGATAAGGGGGTAAACTTTTTTAAATATGTTTTAAAATCCGAATGTTGTGGATGATGGGCCTTATTTGTGTTATTAACCAACACAGTTCACTTTAATAAATTTGATTTTAGACACCTCTACATGTAGGGGGTCTATTCCTTTTAAACCTAACATTAAAAGAAAAAGGCCTCAAAAAAGTTGTGTTAATTGAACTGGAAATGTGTATATTTCAAAATTAATTCTACCCCACATGCTCAATGTATTATTATTTTCAAGTTCATATACTAGAATTTGTCAATGGTGTTGAATATGAGTTATTTTATGTCATGATCTAGTTTTTGGCCTATTGAGGCTATTTCATTGAAATTGATTGAATTTTGTATTACAGAACTAAACGTTGCAATTGTTTTCCTTCCCACCAAAGGCACGACGTAGCTGTTTTCAATGATTTTTCTCGATTGATAATGTAAAACCACTGTTTTTAAGTCTGTGACAGGACATGGTGTCACCGAGCTGCAGTCAAACATGTCAAAATGCACCAACCAACCCTATAGCCACATGTTCATGCCATGTCAAATTATGCTACATCCACCAGGGGGGTATGACCGACCTGCTTCTATTTGGCTTTGGGGGATTTCCAAACGGTAATTTGTGGAACGCTACGTGCATTTACTATGAGTAGCCTGTGTCTCGGTTATTCATTATACAAAATTCTCCTCTTAACCCTAGTTTCAATACATCTTAGTAATTCAGGATAAATAAGGGAAAATTCTTGACTTCAAAATCCGTCGGGGTTAGTGGAATGACCCCGCTGCAAAATAGTGGTAAATTTCCATAACGGTCATTTAGATTTAAATATTTCGGTGACCAGGCCTATACTTAGGCAGTCTGAGTGTAACCGTCCGATACTCGTAATAGCGCCCTCCTACCGTTAAGTCTTTGAAGGACTAGCACTCGAGGCGTGCCGGATATTGAGCCGGATTTGAATTCAGGCTGTTGCTGTTCGATGGCATGTCCTACCCCCCTGACATCATGATATCCACAATGTAAACGGATTCAACTACTTATATTCAGGTCGCACCATTACCAACTTGGTTTGAAACTGGTAACAACAGCCTGAATGAATTTGGTAGTAAATAGTGGCGACGCAAATATAACCCATGCCTGTCATGGCGATGTTTAGCTAAACAAGCTGAAAGTAAAACATAAGGCACGGCTATGCCTAAGCAGGCTAAACTTATCCCCTCCCCCCTGTCACTTGACGAAAAATTCTCTGAACTTCAAACATGCTGTTTCCAACGATGTATATCCATTGCAATGAATATCACTTCCAACATTATTTAAAATGAAACTTGACATAATAAGTCCCGTTGCCATGTTAATTCCCGGGAAACTCCACAAATCATGTATACCGTTGGTGTGGCCCCATAACAACCTGAATAAAAGTACTGTTTTGCATATCCGGTGTCATGTATTATAAAGAGCCCATTCTAATTGGTCAGAAGGTTGTTGTCAACCGTATGACATAGGGGGAAGCCCATGCACTTATGAGACTCCTTCATTTTTAAGAGGTGATAAATTGCATTGCATAAAGAACGATGCATTGTAGGCAGAATTTCTGTATGGGACACCAAAAACCACATATTTTTAAGCAAGTTACAGTTATGAATGAGGTTATTGATTTGGATTGATTTGGATTCCCCCCCCCCCCCCGGAAAATTCCTCGAACCAAACAATACCTCTCATCCAAATCAATGACCTAAAAACATTAGGGCCGCGTTTTCACCTCTAATCGCAACTAACTGTTGCGCATTAAAGAGTTTATTAACGTCTCTCACCAAAGCTTCATACTCATTCCGCATCCCGCTCTCAGTTCTCAGTCGTGTACCCGGTTTTCTGAGTGCCCCTCAATCTCAGTTGGGGTAGAACTCTCGGAAAACACTGGACTTTACATCTTGCTCTATTTTACGGAGTAGTGCAAAAGTAAAGCGTGATTTATAGAACTACATGCCGATCCTCGCATCGATGGGAAGGAACTGCTAAGCCATTGCCACAAGAGGATTCTTCTCAGTTTTAACTCTGAGGCCTGAGGTAATGGTGGCTTTAATGTCTCGTGCAAAGTGGATCGAAAGGCATGGACATTGGGGACTTAGGAGGTCCTGTCGTGAACCTCAGGTCTGATAACGCTTCTTCAGATGCGGGGATCTCCCAAACTCAATTTTAATCCTGCCGCCGTACAAGACGAGCGCAAAGAACGGAGCTGAAACCTAGGAGCAATATTCTAATACTGTACTCCTGTATCCGGGACCGAGACTGCAGAGCCTCATATGGTTTCCCCAAAGACGATATTACCTGTCCAGAATCCATGTGTAACACACAGCATTAATGCAGAAAAATAATTGTATAATTCTGTGCTTGTATAACATGCACCAACATGACAACACTAGATTTTATCCCTCATTGGTGACTTTTGTTTAAATTTCAGCCATCTTGAAATTAAAGACATCCATTTTGAAATTATTTTGATTCCTATATTGATGACAACATTTGTGTGTTATTGCAATCTTTTTCTTGTGCGTATGACCAATATACTTTGCTTGTTTTGTGTGTGTTTCCCGCAGAGAAAGTTTTCAGTAAAACGTGGCCGCCATCTTGAAAACGCCGCCGTTTTGAATTTTACGTGAATATTAAATTGTATGATTATAAGAATACAACCTAGAAGTACTGCACTGATTTCATCTCCTCATATGACTCTTGGATCCAGTGTTTACCTCATTTAGGAATCAAATTTTTGTCATTTTGCGGTGGTCTCTTGAAAAATTGGGGGGCCGCCATGTTGGATTTTTTAATTTAGCTATTTTTTAAATATTTTTTGTATATAGGGGGCTCTTAAAAGTATATGGCCAATTGGTGCTTGTATCACAAAGTGCATAATTGTGGCAAAAATTATAGCTATCTGCTCAGCTACTCAGGTATACATGAAATGGTACTTTTGATATAAATGCGTGGTGCTTTGTAAAAAAAGACAACTTCTTCAAAATTGCAAATTGTTCAATGTTAATTTTTCGTTTAAAATCTTCAAAATATTTAAAATGCAATTTCAGTCATTGCCCTTCTTATGTATTATTCCTTCCTTTGGTAGGTCTTGTCTTACTCATGTGTTTTGCCTAACGGCTTTTGATTCCTGCCAAAAGTTGGACGCTTTTCTCTTTGCTGATACAGGGACGAAGAGCTTTCACACAGGTTGCATTTATCGGTGTCCGACATCTCTCCAAATAGGTTGTGAATATCCAATAATCGGGTAATGAATATCGCCTCCGATAGTCGATTATAAGGACTGGATGTGTCGCTTTGTTTTAGTATGCTAATCCCGTTTTACCACGAATGCAGAAGACCTACAAAATATCAAGGTTAATAAAAAACATTTTAATACTTGGTTATCTTCCTACCTACGAATTGTGTGCAACTCGAAAATCCTGAATTTCAAAGTTAACCTTTAGATAGGTAGTTAGGGACCAACCAATCAACAATTTAAATTATACCATTGATTGATCCTATACTAACCACAACCCTAAGGATTAACTTTTAAATTCGTGAAACTTATGACCCCCCCCTGCATGACTATGGATGGTAAGACTTTATTATGGTTAATCTGGAATATCATCATACAAACCAGAAGGTAAAAGTGTTAATGACCTAACGAGGGCAACATCCTTGCCAGTCCTAAAGAACAATATTGCAAGACATCCATATATGTGCCATGTGGTGATTTCATAATTATAGATTAGACATGCATAGATTTTTTACATTGTATTTGGCTAAGAACTGATGGTACAAGTGAGAAACAAAAGGTGATTTTGAAAGTGCCTCATTTTTTCTATAAAATATATGCTGAATTTCGGCATTTATTATCAGGAATTTTTGTACCAAAGGATTATTGCTCACTTCCTTTGAGATGGGGATATTTTTTATGGAAGCTTTACATCGGTGAAAAAATCAGGATTTCAATTCTTCATGGTACACCTTATATGTGAACATTTTACATTTTAATATAGGGCACTTCTCAATTTTGGTCAAACGTGTGTTTGCATGTTTGTATTGTTTTGACACGTGTTTGCCCCCTTACCTGAAATGAAAATCTTAAAACTAGTTTCTTTGGTTGCTAATCAAGTATTTTTTTTTAATAAACCCTTCCAGAGTGTGGAATTTCTTCCCAATGGCTTTCTCTTCTTTCGTGTCCCATACACTGTGGTTCTCAAATATGACCAGCAGAGATGAGTACAACTTCTGGCTGCTTAACTGAATTCCGCAAGGTCACTGTCTGTGCATTGTTGCATTGTTGCTCCAGCAGTAAGCAGACCAAGAGGTGTTCCATTGTCTGTCTTGCTGTTCCACAACCACAGGTAGTATCCTGATCTGCTCCAGATCGCAACCACTTCTGCAAGGAACCTAAATAGGCCAGTTCTGGTTCTCAATCTATTGAGGCACAAAATCGCCATTCAGCAGTCCCATTGAGGATCAGCTCCCGGTGAGATGCTCACATGTTCAATACCGATAGATTTCCTTTGGTTGATGGCAGTCTTTCTTTCACAAGTCGACTCTCTTTACCTCCCTAGAGACTGTTTTCAAGGGGTGAACTTTGCTTAAGAAGCGTCTCTCTAGATTTAAGGCGGTTGGCAGCAGGTATATGTCCAGACATATGGTGCTTCACATTACGCTTGTGCATGTTCGCTACACTACGACGGGGATGTCTGGTGGAGCAATTTCCTGCGGAGATGTACAAGTTTTCCGTTGGTGTTGGACGGAGGCCTCCTGTGATAAGCCGTCAGGAGGCATTTAACACTCGCTGGATAAGCTTCCTCTTGGCATTTGTTTGATCTTTCCCCCCATAGCAGGTCGTCATAACCTGCCAACATGCGTGCACAGGGCAAGTGCCGTCGAATCTTAGGGTAAAGTGGGCGAGCACCCCCTCTGGTGCCAGTGAGTTTGTTCAAGATGTTAGTGGCGTGAACATACTTTACTCTTCGTCTCTCGATGTGGGTCTTATAAGGAGAGAGTGCGGTCCAAGGTACCTCCCAGTGAGACAGGGTGATCACCTTGCTCCAGGGGAGTTCCAAACCAGGTAACTTTAGCTGACGTTTGGCTTCACGGTTGCTAAGATGGAAAGCACACACCTGTGACTTGGATGGATTTGCACGTAGGTTGTTTTCCTCATAATAAGGAGAGTTCACCAAAGCTTTGGAGAGTCTCTCTTTCAACACTGTGAAGTCGGCATCTTGTGCGCTATTCCAAGATCGTCTGCAAAAAATAAAACACAGTTCCTGCACTCCCTAGTTTGGTCGTTTGGTGAGGATATGTTGAACAGAAGATGTGCAAGCACACTCCCTTGTGGTAGACATTCTTGAGCCTACGCCCTCGGCTCTTCTTCGCTCCTAGCTGAACAAAGAACATCCTGTTGTAGCCACACCCACTGATGAAGCTCGTCAAGCGAATTTTTTTAAATAAAACCACTGCAGAGTGTGGATTATTCCAATGGCCTTATGATGCACCAACTCATATCCCAAGTTAACTACACATCAGAACAGTGTCATTTCTCTGTAAAGTACTTAGCTCTCTTTAAAGCCCTTTCTATTTATATTTACGTTGCCTAAGGTCCGTGATAATACTGGTATGTAAATCTAAAATGTACTCTTTGACATAATGAAGGAAAAGGCCGACAATTACCAATGACTTTTTTCGATTGAAACTGTTTTAGGACCCTCATTCCCCATCTATGCATTTCAGGTATTTTGTAAGCCTAATATTGTATTTTTGCTGGTAATGTGCTCGTGTGTCCTTATTCTTCAAGGGGCGCTGGCATATTCTTCGCTGGGAGTCCATTTTCTTTTCTTCAATTTTGTTTAAATTAAAAAAAGAAAAAACCTAAAAAATTAATTTTAACATCAAAGTCACAACATAAAACATTGTTTTTTTTTACTGTATCTAATGGATACCCAATGTCAAAATACCCTCAACACTTTTAGTGCCAAACCTAACCGTAGTGGCTCGGGTGGGGGGGGTGGGGGTTGGGGCTATAACCTCTTTCCCATGGGAATTTGATCACGAAAGTACACAAATAAAATTTGGGATCACGTAAGAACCACAATACCGAATACAATTCAAAATCCGAACTTTGACCTTTGACCCTATGGCATAACTGAAATTGTCAATCTCGATATAATATTTTGAAACCTTGACCCCCCAAAATTATTACAAGACAATTAAAACAAATACTGCACAACAATCGTTGTTCGAACAATTTTTTTAAACAATGTAGTTAAAAACATTTAGAGGCTTTGTTTACTAGGTCCATACACGGACTTTTTGTATTTAAACTCGTCTACCGAAGCCCCTTTTGTTTCTATCTCTTTTCCGTAATGTTGTCATTTTACGCTCTTTTTCATGCAAAACGAGAGCACCGGGGTTATATATCAAATGAATTCTCAAGTACGGAGGTGGCAACCACCTCCCTTCGGGAAGAGGTAACCCGATTTTTATAGGCGCGTATAAACATTTCAGAATCAGATTAAAGTACTACCTCTACTCCTGCCTTGTCTTTAATACGGTGGGGCCGCTGGTTTCAAGCCAACCACTTACAATTTAGCACATCCATGCCATTAACAAAAATAACCAAATACGAATTTTGATTTCTTTCCATGTCGAATCAGCAAATTGCGCCTTATATCCCTTTACCTGTAAAAGTCTATGGGAAAGACCGAGGTGAATGAACTTAGAAAATACAAAGAAGGTGATAAAAATTTTGGTTATAATTGTGCTAAATTATTTTTAATGGTTATTCTAGAGTAGATAAAACTTCCATGCAGTAACATGGCGAACCGCGAATTGATATACAGAGTGTGTCCAAAAAAGTTTAACACTTTTTCGTCTGCAAATTTCTCAAAATTGGGTAGACTATCAAAATAGTTTTTGAAGGAATTTATAAACTACAATATCTTGTTGAACCATGGTGTAACGGCGTTGAACAAAGCTGAAATGACACATTGGCCACTATCTAGAGAAATAGGTCAAAAACCACTTGCACACACTCCGATTCTCTGGCACTCTGTTGGCGGTCACGAATTATATCCAAGATTGATACAGACTTGACCAATGACCCCGTCCCATGGGACTGGTATAATAACCACAAAGGTAGAATAAGACCCTCAAATTAAGTTCAAGTTTATCTTATAATTTAAAAATAAACGGCTACAATGTTCTTCGTTATGATCTTGTCCGCAAACTATGGCAACTTCGAAATGTACAAGCAGAGTCTCGATCAGTCATGACAAATAAAACATGCCTGTACAATGTATCTTTCAATTTAAAATCCTCTCCCACTTTATTGAATTAAACTTAATTATTAGGAATGGCAGGTCAAGCCGCATTTAAATTTCAGTTTCACGGTTGAGATATGCGCTCATTCATTTTTCAAACGTTAACACTGTCTCACGCAAACTCGAGAGTGGTCATAGTTAGTTAAGGAGTAGGCTCATTTCACGCAATGGTATTGCTTTTTTTGTTCACATAATGGTTTTCCCATAGACCTTACGTGTGTGCAAAGTGGGTTTTTGACCCATTTTTTTTCACTATTTGGCCGCCATGTTTGTTATTTGAGCTTGTTTAACGCCGTTTACACAAGGTTATAACATAGAGTATTGAATTATAAATATCTTAAAAAACCGCAATATGTCCACCCACTTTTTGATGAGATTTGCAGATATAAAAGTGTTAACCCTTTTTTTTGAACCACACTGTAGACTAACTTGCGGGCGCAACTGCAAGCAACATACCGCAGGCACACGCATTGCGAGAGTTGTGAGAGGCGCGAGTGTAAAAACAGAATTACTTACGCGCGGATAAACAAAACCGAATAATTTTTGCCCTTTAGGTGATGAACAAAGTATGCCTAATTTAGGCGAATTTCATGGATGAAATTTTCAAATGATTCATACATCTGTTCAAAAAAAAAGGCCAAAATACCCGTATATTTGTTTAAAATTCCCCCAATACAGTTAAATTGGAATATTACCAGAAAATTGATTAAAATACCAGAAAGTGTTGGTCGAGCCATCAAGCCGATACGACCTGCCCATTTTGACCAATGAAAAAGTTTGCATGCATGGTATAGTTACGCCATCGCCACTGGAAGCCGTGATATATATTAACATAAATAGCATGCATGTGTAAGGGAAGAATAAATATGATGCAGGTAGAAACTTAGAAGCGAGCGCTCAGTCTGTCATATTTGCCAAAATGGCACGCAAGAATTCCATAAATTACCGTTTGGAAATCCCAAATGCCCCAATCCATGCAGATCGTGCCCGGCCCCCCTGGTTTAAGTCGTATTTATCGTTCTACACTTCTTAGCCGAATAGTATGACATCTTTTGGTCAAAAAAAATGTTTGCTTGCGCCGTTATCCAACCAGCCCTGACAACATTTAAAAATATCCGAAATTTTCGTCCAAGAATCTCGATTTTACTGTTAAAACCAGCCTAAAATTAGATTTCTTGCCGCCATCCCTGAAGAGGATCTATTGTGAAGTTTTATTAACATATTGATTCATCATATTGAATTATTCCAAGCATAGTTTTTAAAAAATCAGCACAACATTATCATAGGTTTAATGTTAGAAAAACAAGTACTAAAAATAAATTTGCGAGAAAACACATATCCAACAAAATGGAGACATTAAAAAAATTCAGTGTTGAATATCGGATCTACAAATAAATTACACTATTTTGTAGTTCAGGTTCCCGTCGATATTTTTTTCTCCGTAGTTAATGGTAAAGAACGAATAAGGGACCTATGAGGGTCGGCTATTTTTTAAACTGGTTGGACTATAGATTTTCAATAGGCTTTCAATACGTGTATACGCGGTAGTCTATAAGAGCTTCGATTCAAGCGCTAGCTTATAATTAGGAACATCATAAATTGAAGAATTACAGTAAATCAGTGCACCGTATATCGGTTCCTACTTACACTCTGTCAAAATGTGACTGCTGCCACCTCACTTTTTACCGCGTCTCATTTTTCTGCATTGCACCCCATCCCCTTGATATATACCAATCCCGGGAATATGACACTCAGACAAAAGGGTCATTGACTCCATTTCAAGGCAATACCATCTAAAAGGAAAATAGTGAAAAAGTGCAAGAGTGAACCCATGGCTCACTCGCCACAGATAGAATGTCCATGTTTTAAAAAAAAAATGGAAAAAAACATGTACCTTTGATTCTCCGTTGTGAAAATGTTATTTTAGAACCATATTTTTCATTTTGTTAACTACCGAGATGAGTATATTTTGCAAAACTAATCTTCGAAAGATGTCAAATTTCATTCAGAGTGGACGCAAGTGATCACTCCTTTTTCCTGGCTTTCTCTGTATAGTTTTCTCTTTTATTTTACTTTTTATTCACATATTTTATTCTGTCTTTAACAGCAGCACGTTGAATTATTATACGGGATCCCCGATAATAATTATTCCCCAAAATACAAAATTTCTTAGTTTGTGACACAGACATTTTCGAGCTTAACCCTTCAAGGTATAGTTGTGCTAGCCAGTTAGCAATTGCAACGTGTAAAAATCTCAATTTTTTGAAAAATTTGGGGGCGCTCTTCAAAACATGTGCTAATATTGCTTTAAGAGTTTGGGCAACCCGATGTTTGAAAAACATGCATTATGTTTGATCTGATTGTCTAAAAAAAATAAATTGAAATGATAAAAAAAGTGTTACGTTTTTATCGTTATAATTCACTCTCAGAAAAATAAAATGCGACTTAAAACTTTTTTTGCCCTCTCGATGGAACCCTCAAGAATGGAAACCTTAAAAGTGTTCTTAAAAAATCTGAGCTCGCAAAAGTGCCTAACAGAACCATAAGGTATGCAGTTAAAGAACTCTTTTGGTTCGTTACCACCCTTACATGGGTTTCCATATAGAGGCATGTTTTAGACCCTCTTTTCGCACCCGGGGGCAGTGTTCCATAGACAAGGGGTATCACCGTGTCCAAGAATCCCTAAAAAAGGTGTTGTCTTTCCAGGATCACCCCGTTACGTACGTAACGTGAAAAGGGTCGAAAATCCCCAAACTCAAGAAAAGGGTATATTTCCAAGATGACTTACGCATTAGGGTCCATATTCCTTCATCATCTTTTTAAATCTGTTTCGGGACGCTCCGTACTTGCGTCAAACCCTGTTATCAAATACCTCATTTCCAAAAAATTCCTCGCGCTACGCGCGGTAAATAATCGTACTTGATTGGGTTAGTACAGGCCTATCTTGGTTGAGAAATGACGACTCCTTTAATTTGTGATTGCCTGATCGCTGCGACCATATTGTTCTTATATTTTACGCAATGAACGACAAATTTAATTACTTATATAACTCAATCATTATTTTAAATGCCATTCAATTATAGGTTTTTATAGCAAATTTAAATAGATTTATAGATTTTTCTTAACTACATTGGACGTAATTTGTGTGTCCGAATAATTCGCGGATTCCGGCCAATTTTTTCAGCGCGGGGGGGGTTGGCAGGGGAAACTGCCAATTTAAACAATTTGCATGAGAAAATGTTTCGGAAAGCAGACATTGCCTATAAGGGCTTTGTCGCACGAGAGGGGGACACCCCCCCTCCCGTTACCTATATGAATTCTTTGTGACACTTTACATATAATTATATCACCACAAATCAATATAAAATCTGTTTTGCTTTTTAATAAGCCCATTTATATCAAAAAAAAAAAAAAAAAAATACCTCACAGTTTGGATTAATAATTGTTGGACAGAATCGAACACAGGCGAGCGTGGACTAATTGAGCCAGGAGTAACATCGCACTTTGTTTCGCGATGCGTAATTGGTCTAATATGCGCCGACCCTCCGCGGAGCTGTTGCGCTTACACGAGGTGTGCGTATCTCCATGTCCAAGTAATGATGAATCCACTGTACGGAGTAAAGTGAACCACTTAACAAAATTTAAAGTTAAGGGACTTATAACCGAAGCAAAACAAATCTTGTTTTTTATGAATTCTCCAAAGAACATGATAAAATAATTGCAGTAAATTGGAAACACAAAAACACAATGTATTTTGTACTGCGTACAAACCGTTGCAATGGCACAGTGGCCATCTTGAAATTTTTAATGCATTTACGAAAAATAAGATTTTAGGACAACCTAATGACTATTGTTGTCCTTCTAACCTCTAACATAAAGCTAATGGATAATCTATGTCCATGCCTAGCCTTTTTACATTTTCGATCGTGTAATGATGTTTACCCTTGGACTGTTTTTGGCGGGAAACGTTAATTTTGTAAGCAAATCCATAGATATCTTAAAATTAAGGCCGATTTTTTGCAAAAAGGGCTCTGTCAGACATAGCCTAATGACAAAATACACCTTACTGACAGTTTTTGAAATTGTTTATAAAATTCCGCATGAAAAACGTACTTTTGGAAATGAAGGCATTGCCCCCTTTACTAAAGCGCTATGGCCACTTGAGCCATGTCGTCGACTTTTTCTCGACTAGTCATCCCCATCCTGATGATATTTTTTTTTGATATGGGCCCCTGGCTCAAAATGCATTTCCCTGGTTGAATAGGGCCCTACCTTTCGTCATGTTCTTTCATAGCTGAAACTACTTTTTTCTCCAGATATTGTCTGATTAACACCAAACTCAGACACGCCTATTAGGCCTATAGTCGCGGTTGTTCAAAAAAAGCACTGAAAAGGCGTAATCTTTGTACTATAGTTTAAAAGAATGTGTTTCTGGGTTTTACTTATAAAGGGTAACTAAGTTTACATCAATTACTTGGCTTAGGGTTTTCGGAGAAAGACAAATACTTGTTTAGGTAGCTAATTTCGCACTGAATACTTGTTTAGGGGTGGTACATTTTTAGCAATTACTTGTTTAGGGTAGCTAATTGTGCTACTGATACGTCTTCTTCTTCTTAGCGTATCCCAAGTCATTGGTAATGGCTTGTGTGGTGTCAGGATTTATTCCACTGATTGTGCTGCACCTGGGGCAGTCGTGGCACCATGATACGGACGCTCCTAACATGGCCCGCTTTTTTGAGCTGGGGGGGCGGATTTGGACAGTCAGGGGTTTTCACCTCCTCTTATTCGACCCTGACGGCGATGTCTGTACAGTTGTGACTGATACGTGTTTTGGGGTGAAAATTCAGCTTCGAAAATACGTATTTAGGGTGCCTTTTGTCAGTGCTTGGACACGGATGATTACCTCTCGTCAATGACAAGTGGGCCCCCCCCCCCCTTTTCGCCCCTTCTTGTCTGAGAGTGTTGTAACATGCTGTTATGACATCTCGTAGACGTCTAAGGTCAGAAATACCTTATCAAACACAAATAAATGGAGCCGTTCGTGTGCACAAATGATCTAAATTATAAATAATAAACAGTTTAATGATCTTACTTGATTTGGTTCAAGATTTGGTATGTCCCAGACAAAATTACATGTGATAATTAACCCACATATTTAAGATTTTATTATACTTATCAAGAGTTCCAGTATCCTATGTTGAAGGCTTGCAGTTCAACGATGATATAGGTCCTCACAGCGAAGATCTCCCAAAAATGACAGTATGCAAAGTTCCATAATTTTAAACTCTTCAGGTCGTTATTTCCCATGGGAATCTTCTGCAGTCCTGAAGACAACTCTTGTCCCAACGCCGTTCAAGCCGACAAGTTTAAATTAAGTCCCTTGACTACATAATCCACAGTAATATCAGTCCCATAATCACCACGATTTCTATCTTGTCCACAATTGGAATCTTATTTTGATTCCCAGCACTTTTGGCTTCAAAGACGACATTAGAATAATTACCAGCACTCTGCTCACATTGGAATTATATCCTGGCACTGATGTGGAGCATATATCTACCATTCATTGGTAGATCAAACTAGCTATAACCATACTGCATAGCTGATTGCAACTGCTTACCTCGAGACTTAGGCTCACATCTCAAATATATACTGACTTCACAAAATCCCAGTCTAAAAATAGGACATTCCAAAGCATCATGCTAAACATACCTTGCCACTAGCTGACCAATAGAAATCCACATAAATTCTTTCATCGGAACCACATCACTTCCATATATAACTTTGTGGGGGAATATCCCCTGATCTTAAATGGGTTTTGATCTAAAGCATAACCAAGTTGAGTCAGCTACTATTTTAGTATCCTTGGGGAATTCCCCACTTCCTCTATTGTGCAATCTAAACAGGTTCCTTAGCAAAACCAACTAGGATATCCCCCTTTCTCTCTTTTATGTAAACAAAATACTTTTTCCCATGAGAAATCTTTTCTCAAATAAAATTGAGAAATAAGATTTTTTAATCAGAAAATGGAGGCCATATAACAATGCAAACCGACTGAAAGAACTCGCTTCCAGGGTCATATTTGTGAAAATTTTAGTTTGATTTATTAATCAACTTTTCTGCACTTATGTCACGTCTTATAGGCCAAACTATTATCTTTTTTCAAGGGAGTGTATTAATAGCAGTATATTACGGCGTAAAAGAAGTTTACGATTAGTTGGAAAAAAATGACCTTCATCATGATTATTATATCAGCATGCAGCCTTAACCGGCGCAATGGATATTACGCCATCCTATACTGTCTACGCCCAGCGCGCCCGCATTTGCCATTTTTGGTCATGAAATTTGCGTCCTCAACGCAAAGGCGTTCGCATAGCGGCTCGAAACTTTCGCGGTTTTAAGCGTTGCATATAAGATCAACTTACTCAGAAATATCTGTGCGCAAGTTTAATTAATTTCCTCTTTTAAAATCACACGTGTAGGCCTACACCACAATTAACCACCGCGTTCTTTTCCACTTCCCTTGTCATCTGCCGAATGGTCTAGGTACTTCGGCATGCCAAAAGAAGCGAAATTTCGGCACCTCACCCGGTATTTCAGCATCAATATGCTACTATGCGGAAAACAAGTACAAACTATCCCTAGTAGCACTAACGCCTACTCATAAACTGTTGTAACCTTTAAGCATAACAATTACAAACATAGAAAATATTATTTGTAAAAAATTCTGGATGTGCTTGCATCAAAATGTCCTGTGTACTTGCCTTTTGTTTCATTGACGATTTAGCCTAGTTAGATGCAGCCGTCTGTAACTGATGCTCACCCGGCTACACATCGTCCCTTCGAACTAACTACTTGGCTGTCCGTGCACATCCCCACCCAAGAACATAACTCCACGGCATCAGCGTTATTCCTTCATCCATTCTGTATGAGGTAAATCGGGGGTAGTCTCTTTAAATCCCGTCCAAGTCCCAGGTACGTCAACCACAGCTAACTCAGCATCATCTCACTAACCTGTGTACCTTCACCTCTGGTGAAATCAACACTGTCAAATAGTCTTCCGATCTCTCCTTTTTTGTACTGAAGTAGTCAACTGAATGCACACTGGAAGGAAAATTCGTGTTTACAATAGTTCATCTTAGTTAAGTTATTTTACAGTTACAGGAGGTATTTTAGTGATACAATTTCTCCAAATTGGCACTGAAGATTTGTAGACCACCTACCGCGCTGATACCGAAAACGTTTCGAATGTTTTTACGATGTTGGAAAAACAACACAAACCTTGAGTTTGGGTCATTTGGAGCATTCCGTGACCGTGGAAAGCAAGCATCATTTCTCATATTCCAGTCCCTAAGCACATTATTGTGCACTTTTGTCCTAAAAGCATGAAACTTGGCATGCCTATACATATTGCCCCCTGAACAATTTCTGATAAGTGCCAAAAACGTAGCGCCCCATCTTGGCATACGCGCCCGCTATAGTTTTTACCCAATATTGAAATATCCTTTCAAGAGCTAAAATGCCATAACTCCAATATTTTTTTGACCAAATAGGTTCAGTAAGGTTAGAATGATGCACATGTTATTACTAGTTCATTTAGGTCAATATAAATATAGCTACCATCTTAATCTCAAAATAGCCGCCACGAAAAGCCAATGTTTATGCCTAATTTAGTTAAAGAATTATGAAAAAGCCCATTTTTAAGGGCAACCCCACATTGGTAATGCTGAGGAGTTCGGAAAACACACCGATGACATTACATGGAAAAAAAAAAAAAAAAAAAAAAAAAAAAAAAAAAAAAAAAAAAAAAAAAAAAAAAAAAAAAAAAAAAAAAAAAAAAAAAAAAAAAAAAAAAAAAAAAAAAAAAAAAAAACAAAAAACCTTTGTGGTTTTAAAATCATAATCATGAATTTCATATGGCGGCTGATTTTTCAAATGGCCGCCAATGAACTATATTTTGAATATAATCCCAATGAAGCGTACCTTTTTGAAGGGTCAATTGAACATTTCTTCTTAGCTATTTTTAACTAATAAGGTCCATAAGTGCTGTAATGTGTCTGGTTATTGATTTATGTCAATTTGATATCAATATACCTGCCACCCTAGATTTCAAAATGGCTGCACTTAAGTATCCAACATTAAGTCTCACTCCATTAGGAATGATGAAAACACAAAGGACAGCCCATATTGATTATCTAAGAGTTTAGTAAGACATGCTGACATTGTAGTAGCCACAATTATCAGAATCTTGAAATCAAGATGGCGGTGATTAAAAATGATGCCATTGAAATATAGTTGCCATATTTGACCTATGAACCAACATTTGATCTTAGCTCTATTGACAAAACCTATTTCTAACTATAAGAATTCAAAATGACCCGACTTTGTAGCCTTGTAGGAAACTTTAGCGGCTAGGCTAAGCAGCTGATGAAACTTTCAATGAGGTGCATCAAAGTTAGAGGCCTTGAAGTCAGCTATTCAGGCTTTGCATTCCATCGGCACCTCTCTTGAGCAACTACATCACCTCAGGGATTGTGTCATTGCGTAGTGGTTCCACTAGTTTCCAGCCCCCACTATAGGATCAAGTAGGACTATGATGTAGACAAAATAACAGCAGAAGTAGCCCAAAGATGCTATTCCAGGACTTTGAAGAAAGCTCCCTGGCAAGTGAAAGAGTAGGTACGAAGAGATACTTAGCACAGATGGCCCTATGGAAGTGTCACAAACATGCCCCCATTTTAGACCATTGGCACATGCAATGACGCCTTTTCTTGGTGATTTTGGGATCATATAATGTCTTTTGGCAAAGTTCCATGCATACGATAGAAAATTGGCCTTAGCCATGATTCTGCTTAAGATTATCAGAGTACATTTTTACCAAAACAAAACTTGAGGGCCAATGGCCTTTACAAGTCCAAATCAGAATCGCTCATTGCAACTCTGGCCTATAAAACGAATGTGCGGGGTAGTGGAAAAGTCAACACGCCCTGTACTAAAGGTGAGGTATTTTGGCGAGTTGCGAGTTACGATTTGCGAGTTACGAGTTGCAAGTTGCGAGTACGAGTTGCGAGTTGCGCGTTCCTGAATGTGAGTGGCGAGTTTCATGACTGCGCGTGGGCTTTTGCGAGTTGAAATATTGCGAGTTGCGAGTTCCTCGTATTCGCGTGCAATATGTAAAGTTTTATTTATATATTTGTTTCACTACTCTAAAAATGTAAACGAGTGAAAATTTTACCCCCCAACGATTCCTTTGCAACTCTTGTAATCACTCCAAAATGAGTTAGTTTTTCATTACAAAGACTGAATTTCCGCATCAACAAAGAATGAAAATCACTCCAAAATGAATTCCACTCATTTTCGTGTTATTCTTCGTTTAAATACTCAAAAAAGGTGTTGTCTTTCATTTAACTCCTCAACTCTTTTGTGAATGAAATTTGTTCTTTTTAAGTACAAACCACTAACTTTGGAGTGGTCTTCAATGAGCTTCACTCTTTTGGGAGTTAAAATTTCCTTGTTTACATTTTGAGGTATGAAGAGTAGCTTATACAATAATCCCAAAGGAAACTGGTGCTTGTTTATTGCATTTGGTTTGGATATGGTCATAATTTCATTGCTACATTTATATTTGCTTTTCACTTCTATGTATAATTGCCTAATTATACTCTTCGCACCTAGTCGTATCATGTGCTTATTCGGTTAAACAGATAAGGACCATGATACAACGTAGGTGTGAAGGGGAAAAATTACCTTATGCCTACTGTTAAAGTGCATCTTTCAAGTCATGCAAAACTTTGTTGGTCACTACAAAGGCCGTGGTCAAAAGGTATTGAGATTTGTGATATTTTACAACATCAAATCTCTGCCATCTTTTTTATATTTTGTTCTACCAGGTACATACCCTGATTTAACCCCTAACCTGCCCAAGTAATATGTTGAACTCCCAATCCTAACTTAATTTGTTTTAAGAGTGCCCCCAATTTTCAAAATTTTTGATTTTGCAGAGTTGTTTGTCCAGTAAGCTATAACTGCGAACACGACATTTAATATAAAATGTGTATTTGACATAGTGCCACCTAACGCAAATGACCTTAATACTTGACTTGCCTGAACTGAAAAAATGTGATTTTTTTACCACCTATGACGTGCAGGAAGCGGAGATGAGCTTTTTTTTATCTTGGCCTAAATGAAGTCCGGTAAATTACAGTGCAGTGCGTACCGAGGCAGTCGACCGAGGGGGGAAGGAAAAAATTCCAAAGTCGTCCCATCAGAGGGGCAAAATTGTAAATCGTCCCGGTGCTTTCCTCCAAGTAGGGCTGAATTTGACAAAATGTGCGCGTAGCTGCGAAAAAAATGTCGAATTACTTTATTGTGCCCAAAATTGGCCTTGAAATTGGTTGAAATTCCCCGAAACGGAGGGATAAAAATGCCATATTTGGTCCATCTCGTCCCGCTTTTTTCGAGCAGAGGGGGCCAACTGCCCCCTGCCCGGCCGGTATACGCCACTGTTACAATGAAATTTGGGGGTGCAAAATATATATTTGTATTTATTCAAGGCTATATTCTCATTCAGAAAGAATTCAACAACTACTAACTTAACTCTAAACCCTTTAATTAATCAAATTAAAAGGAATACAATGTTGGATGCCTAAAATAAGCACTTTCCCAAACGTTAAGAAATCAGAAAACCACGAGAGCATGGATAATACAGGCTGCATGTTCCTATGTTTGATCTCACCTGGCATGGAGCCTATCAGTATGTCTTTATCATTGATAAATGCAAGGAATAAGAACCTTTGACATGAAATAAGTACCTGTATGTATAAGCACTTTACAAAGCAATTACCAGAGCCTTCAAAGGTTATTTTACAAGCCAGAGAATAGTACATAGATACCAGACAAGAAATAAGGCCACCGATAAATTACATGATCTGTTCGAACAAAAACTACATTGCAAAGTAAATCAATTAGAGTAGCAGGCCCAAAAACTGGAATTCAATAACAAAACTATTAGGATGGCAAAATCAATTAAAAAATTGAGATCACAAATTAAAGATCAACTTTTGTCAAAATTAGTTAGTTATTGTTTGGATTCGTTACCTTCGGACTAACAATTTTTATGTGGCAGCAATTTGATGTTTCTTTGCATATTTTTTATTAAAACTGGCTCCTTGTTTGCGGTTGTATGGGTTTGTTTTTGTTAACCATGATGTATGGGTCTATGTTTTGTAGGCAACATGTTAATTTCAGGTGATGCTCGTTTAGGCTTTTTAGGCCCTTTTGGCATAGCATTTTCCTCATTCATTGTATGTGTATATGTTATAAAAATTTTTTTTTGTTTTTATTTTTGTATGAATGAAAATAAATTTTGAATATTGAATCTTTGAAGTTGTTATGTACAGTCCAATGCTGTAGCTAAATGATCACCTGGCTTCAAACCAAGAAAATTGATATTTATCTCATGAATTCTTGCAACCAATCCAATGCAACTTTCCACTTAGTGAATTGTGTATTAGTTAGGTAGAACCTTCATGTGACCGTACCTTGAGTATGGCGCATTTTTTTGCTGAAAATGATAGATTAGGGTGGGTAGAAATAGGAATATGCCGGGTGCCACTGGGTATCCTTGAGCATTTTGAGAAATCCAAGATGGCGTACGCCATAAATGATAATTATATATTCAACCCTTATTATCAAAAAAATATGGGGTTACTAGATATACTATAGGATCCAATGAACAAGTGTATGGCACTTGTACATTAAGTCAGACTTCAAATAAAATGGAAGCCAAATTCAATAATTTTAAATATGGCTTATAAACAGCAAATACCTGCGATAAAAATAGACGAGAAGTACTTAGGTTATGTTGTTAGACACAAGTAATGTATTTCTGTACTTTTAAAAATTGTAACATGACGTCAATCAATATGGCAGCCAAAACGTGAACATCTTCAAAAAAATACTTGGCCAAATTTGTAAGTATACAAGCCTTCAAATCGAAATTCAATGTGTCAATGACATAGAAATGTACCTTTGGATCCTAACCAATTGGACAACAGACATTTCAATTTGTTTTACTGCGCCCAAAATCGAAATAAACCTAATATGGTGCAAAGTTCCAAAGTTGTCAAAAATACCATAGGGAATTACATTTCATCACATATATGCACTCAGTTATAATGGGCGCACATTTTTATTTTCGGGATTAATGGATCACTTGTTAGATGCTAGTTACATTTCGCATGTTTCCTGACACAATAATTTATACTTGAGGGGGAATATTTAGACATTTGTGGTCAAGTATTTTTTGAAGATATTCACGTTTTTGGCTCCCATATGTTGACGTCATGTGAAACTTTAAAAGTTATCAGCAATACATTTGTGTCTAACAACAAAATCTTAGTACTTCATATTTATTTTTAATCGCAGCAGGATATTTGCTGTTATAGGCATATTTACAATTACTAGATTTGGGCTTCCATTTTGAATTTGAGTATGACTCAAGGTTACAAGTTCCATGCAGTGTTTAATTGGGTCCTTATAGTATATCTAGTTAGAACTCCATGTTTGATAATATGGTTTGACTAGATATATATATATGGCGACGGCCATCTTGGAGTTCTCAAAATGCTCAAGGATGGGATGCCCAGGTGGCACCGGTCCGATTCTGATTCTACACACCCCTTATTATCATTTTCAGCAGAAAAAAAATAAGATTGTGTCCATACTCAATTTTTACGGTTAAGGCCATAAGTTGGAACATGGCTACCTGACTATATGGTCTCTATGATGCCGCTTTTGATAACCATTTGAAACTCCAAAATTCAATGAGAACTTTTGGGGGCAGACACCTGTTTCCCCATCTCGCCTCAGCAAGCACATCTCTAAAATGTTGTTCAGAAATAAACATTGCCATTTTCAGCACCAAGAATTTTTGTTAGGGTGGATTATGAAGGAAGATACTAGTATGATGAGTCAATGTCACACCAGGATCTTGTTGAAATGTAGTGGAAATGCGTTGTATTGACGACGAATATGCAGATCAAATTTTCCAAAGGTGTTCCGAAATATTTCACCAATTGGTGTTCAGTTTCTCTAATAATATTTGTAGATGTACAGGGACTGAGTTGGCCAGTGTAGAAAATGGGCGTAAAAAAATATACAACCCAATAATAATGTTAAAAATGGGGAAAGAAACTACCAATCCCCCGACCCCAAATTAAAGAGATTATTTTGGTGTGTTAAAGAAAATATCAAAAATCCATACGATTTTATAATTTAACGTCGCCGGCGACGCGAATTCAGCAGACGACGAAACTGCCGTTTTAACACAAGAACACACTCACGCCGTATGCACGTGTCCGCACGCTATGATGGCAGACACTATTGATCGGTCCTATACCCTTTGTGGTTTTAATATCAGTAGTACGCTTCAAAAATATTCATGTAATATACCCTTGTTGAGTTAAGTTATGGAAAACTTAAAATTGGCCTACAAATTTACCTGGATGTCTTATCCTCATGTCATGTCCCTATCTGTTTGGGTATGTTATTTTTTATGTGCCTAAAATTATCTATGTTCTTCCAGTGGCCTAGACCTATCATTTGAGAGCAACTTTAAGAAAGTTCATATTTTGAAAAATGTGCCAGTGCCGCTTTAAAGGACAGTTGGTTAAATCAATATTATTACTCTTTCAATGTGTCTATTTTTTGCTTTGCTTTAATATGAAATTTCAAAATAAGTAATCACTCTTACTTGGTAGAAGATTAAAGACAAAAGACCCAGGCTTTCCAAATTGTGTTTGTTTCATCCTATTTGCTTTTGTCAATCCAGAGATAATATCAATTAGGGCGATATACCAAATCGATTTTGTGCCATTTTTATGCATTGTCAGATCTGTTTTGCTTCTCCCTTTATGCCATGCTTTTTTGAAGCTCACAAAAGATTGCAAACTTGTCAAGATAAACAAAACCAGATAAAATTAAACAACAGGAAGTCTAGTTTATCAACACCCAGTTTTAAAGTCAACATAATCATTTCAATGATAATATCTTCTTTTCATAAATAATTAACAGACAAAGGTTTATGCCAACGCAATGACATTTATTAAAAATTTGGTAGCTGTTTAAAATCATGCCCAGAAGGAATGTTAATTGCAACCAAAATAAACACTTCCGATCCAAAGAAATGGTTTACAATAGTGCCTATCTTTGTGCTTTTACGAATTGTTTTAGTCAACAAAAAATTGAATTTGGAAGCAAGTATCAAGAGGTGTTGGTAGGATTTTGCGTTTCACGATACATCAAGACCATAAAAACTTTCTCTCCCAGGTTACTGTACGGCGGCTGTCGCTCAGGTTCTCTTCTAACAAACAACAGTATGTCCGAATGTTCTTCACATTTTATCTTAAAGCCAGAAACTTCCTGGTTCATAACTCCACCATCACGAACTGTTTTTCGTATTGTTAGAGTTTCTTTATGAAGGTTAATCCCCTTTTAAAAGATTTTCATATCTGTTCAAGTGTGAATAACTACTGTTGAACCAATTCGTTCACAAGCCGTTTTCATTCACTCAGCCAGCAAGTGGCACAAACCGATTTTGGTGTTCCGCGCATTAAACTGGAATTATCTCTCGAATTGAAACAAGCAAATGAGATGAAACAAAATCCTGAAAGCCCTGGTCTTTTCTCTTTAATGTGATTTAAAAAACGACTTACTTATGTTGAGATATAATATTTAAAAAAAATAATTTTGAATTGTCACCATTTTTTTTTAGACAGGCTGTATTTAGTATATTTATAATACAGAGGAACCAACATTGCCGATATTGTTTTCCTAAAGAAACTACACCCCTGGCTGATTGTCATCGGAAAGTCATTTTGCAGACGGAATGTTTGCAATTTTCTCTAATTGGATTTCCCCCTAAAATAATTGTTCCAAGTGTTAACAATTTGCAAAGCTTATCCCCTGTCCTACTGAAAGGGTGGGTTACCACCGACCAGGTTTTTCCCTGGTTTGCGTCAAACCCCCCTTTTTGGTGCCAAATTATTTTATGTAATTGTTTCAATTGACATCTTCTGCTCCTTTTCATCCAAAAACAAACATCCACCGGGTACAGGTAGATACAGGGTGATCACAAAGTATGGATTGGGGGTGGGTGGCAACCAACATGCGCTACACTCTTAGAAATAAAGGGTTCACTTAGAGCCCTTTTTTGTCCTGTATTCTTCACCCTAAGCAGTGCTAAAGTTCTATAAAGAACCTAAAAAGTTCTATGAAGACCTTCCAAATTTAAATGGCCTAGGAAAGTTTCTTTTTTGTAATTATGTCACATACTTGCAAGATTAGCACATGAAGGCGGTGAAACCTTTTAAGTCAAAATAATTCATGGCCTTCTTTTTTTCTTTCCTGTTATACCAAAAACCTACAGCCGTCCTCAGAAGGGTGCTTTATTTACCTCCATTTAAGGGTTCCAGAGTTAAGGTTCTACAAAACAATTTTCCTTGGCTACAGAACCTTTTTTGGTTCTATAAAGAACCCCGTGAAGATTCGTTAGAGTTCTTCATGAGAACCAAAAAAGTGTTCTGTAGCCAAGATAATGGTTCTTTGTAGAACCTTGAACTCTAAGAACCCTTAAAGTTATGTGTTAATAAAGCACCCTTCTGAGGTTCTTGGTAAACAGAAAGAAATTATTTTTATTTGGCCACATAAATATTTTAGAACAAATTGTCATCATTGCCTCCACATTGCTCATATCCTTGTCAAATATATGTGAACATAACATTCCTAGGCCTATTTAAATTTAAAGGTTCTTCATAGAACTTTTAAGGTTCTTATAGAACCATAAAAGTGCTTAGGGTGAAAAATATAGGACAAAAAAGGATCTTGGTTGAACCTTATTCTAAGAGTGTAGCACAACACAAGAAACAAACTCACAAGGCACGGGCTTGTGGTACAAATGGCCCAACATGCCGCGCATTACGTCACAATGACGTTCGACAAAGTTCGCATGTTAGCAAATTAGTCAAGTGCCATAGGCACACATAGGTGAAAATTCTAGTTTTCGCCAAAAATGTTAGGAGAGCATTTTAGTGGCTATAATCAATGTTTTTGAGTCAGTAAAATTGCGACATATCAATTGTTCACCAACTATAAAAAAAAATTTTCCATACTTTCCTTTTCCTCAACATATGAAATCATAGTGACGTCATAAATGGGATGTTGGTATATTTTTAAACCAATGGAAAAAGAACTCTAAGCAACCCTGTGGTAACCAAAAAAAAGAGACCATCTATGTAGGTGGTGAAACATTTACTGGAAAAATAAAGGAAATTTTTAAAAAATTAGAAACATACAAGCATGCATGCCGCATGCACACACGCACGGCTCACAATATTTGGAGGAAAGTTTGATCTTACTACAGTCAAGTTAGACTACATGGCAAGTGTATGTAAACTCAATCAAACACTGGATCTACAATCACAAGATTTTTTTTATGATGTTAAATTTGGTCAGATGGGCAAACGTTTTTGAAACGTTGCATGAAATTACAGGTTTGAGTGCTTAACTACTACAGCTTAATAAATGGTTATTTATTAATGAATCGCCTAAAGTCCAATTTGATGGTGCACGGAATATTCAAGTTATTTAAGATGAGGGATCACTTTTTGCGAGCCAGAATCATGGTAGTTTCAAACCACTTCCGTATACGCAAGAATCATCACCAATATTGCATTACCACTGTACCACTTCATGAGCTTGACCTCACGCCGGTTAAAAATGGCGAGGGCTGAAATATGTGCCTATCTTGAACAAGGGTTTCTGTGGAACTTACAACATCCATTTTAGTTCATGAGTTTGATATTGGAATAACAGTTTACCGTTCACGTTGCAGCAACAGCAAACAGGCATTTGCCCGTAACTTCTATGCTGTTCAAATTCGCACTGCTGACCCCCCATGCAGATCTCCATCGTGGGTTGACGGGCTTTCAAAAATCATCATTTGAAGTGCACCCGCCTATGTCCAATGCAACTCCTGCAGAGAGTAGGGGACCTGGCTTGAAGTTCCAACAGCATTATGGTATTAAAAGCATATGTGTTACCGCACTGATAGTGTTAAGATTTCCTTGCACCTTTGAATTCATCATATATCTTATTTCCTTGC